>JAGFPH010005027.1:0-17929 GCA_018207615.1 Philaenus spumarius | reverse complement strand
CAAGTAAACTATTTAAACACAATTTATTAAATGAGGAAGCACAATGTTCATTTCAGAGGTTTACCAAGTAAACTATTTTAAAACATCTTGCGAAACGAGGAAGCACAATTTCCATTTAAGAGGTATTACCAAGTATTACTTTAAGAGGAGGTATTTCTTTAACACAATCTATGAAATGAGGAAGCACAGTGCTCATTTCAGAGGGATTAATAAGTAAACTATTTTAAAACAATTTATGAAATGAGGAAGCACAGTATCCATTTCAGAGGTATTATCAAGTAAACTTTTTTTAAACAATTTATGAAATGAGGAAGCACGTATCCATTTCAGAGGTATTACCAAGTAAACTACTTTAACACAATTTATGAAATGAGGAAGCACAATTTCCATTTCAGAGGGATTAATAAGTAAACTATTTTAAAACAATTTATTAAATGTGGAAGTACAATGTCCATTTCAGATGTATTGTCAAATAAACTATTTTAACATAATTTATGAAATGAGAAAGCACTATGTCTATTTCAGAGGTATTACCAAGTAAATTATTTTAAAATAATTTATAGAACGAGGGAGCACAATGTCCATTCCAGAGGTATTACCAAGTACACTATTTTAACTCAATTTACGAAATGGGGAAGCACAATGTCCATTTCAGAGGTGTTGCAAAGTAACTATTTTAAAACTTACGAAATGGCGAAGCACAATGTCCACTTCAGAGGTATTACCAAGTAAACTGTATACTCTGCTATATACACACGTGTACTGTATATAGTAGAGCGTGACGGTAAAATCCGATTCACGCCAGCAATTTTTTAAAAAATTTCCACATCTATAGAAGTTTTCCCTTAAAAAACAATGTAAAGCATGAAGAAAATTCGTCACTCTGATGAGTGTTTATAATACTAACTTATAAAACTGCCGGCGATCCTAATAATATACAAAATTGTAATAAAAACGAACACATTATCATTTAACAGAATGCATATTTTACCGAGACATTTACAAGTAATACGCTTCTACTTGTGAAAAAAACAGCATTTACGCATAATTTATCAACCGAATGTACGATTACACGATGAAACTATTAAATATTACTCAACTTAACCTTGTAAATAACTAAAAAACGTCAGCGGCGATGATTTAATAGTTTGCAAGTGCCTTCTTTATCTCGATATGTCCCGTGTAATTGCCAAGACCTCTGTGGGTTGGCCGGTGACATGCCTACTATATCAACGGCTACACTCGCATTTCCACTCAAATTGATTACTTGGCGGATCTAGCTACCATGTTGTGGCCCATTTTGGCTCGCGAATATCAGCGCGCACATAAATACACGCTAACGTAAAAATATCGCATCGCGGCACATCTTTGGACTAATTACAAGGGGAAGTGACAGCCCCGCGGAGTGCTGCTGGGAGTTGACGCGTCGCGGAATTTCATTTGGCGGTGCATTTTATGAGCGTTGCAGTATTGGTGTTTAAAACAACGTATTGGACTTTAAAAATAGCGTGGGCAAATATGTGTTTTCTTTTTTTTTTAGCTTCAGAGAGAGAAGGCGAATCAATTGTATAGGCTTTATTGAAGTGGAAACGGCGTCCAAAAGATTTTGCGGGGGGTGAATCGGATTTTACCGTAACACATTTTTCCGTCACGCTCTACTATAAATAGTCACACATTTGTATAGCAGAGTATATTATAGTTTACTTGATAATACATCTGAAATGGACATTGTGCTTCCTCATTTTGTAAGTTTTGTTGAAATAGTTACTTGGTAATACCTCTGAAATGAACATTGTGCTTCCTCATTTCGTAAGGTGTTTTAAAATAGTTTACTTGGTATTACCTCTGAAATGGACATTGTGCTTCCTCATTTCGTAAGGTGTTTTAAAATAGTTTACTTGGTATTACCTCTGAAATGGACATTGTACTTCCTCATTTCATAAATTGTGTTAAAATAGTTTATTTGTTAATACCTCTGAAATGAAAATTGTGCTTCCTCATTTTGTAAGTTTTGTTGAAATAGTTTACTTGGTAATACCTCTGAAATGAACATTGTGCTTCCTCATTTCGTAAGTTGTTTTAAAATAGTTTACTTCGTAATACCTCTGATAAGGACATTGTACTTCCTATTTTGTAAGTTGTGTTAAAATACTTTACTTGGTAATACCTCTGAAATGGACATTGTTCTTCCTCATTTCGTAAGTTGTGTTAAAATAGTTTACTTGATAATACCTCTGAAATGTACATTGTGCTTCCTCATTTCGTAAGTTGTGTTATGGTTTAGTTATAAATAATACGGATAAGTATGATATAGACTCGCTCGCTATGAGTTAGGCCCCGTCCTAGCGCGACCAAAGACAAACATTTTCCCCCCGCCCCCGTCAGTTCACTCTCAGATCTCGTGCAGTGAACAGTGCGCTCTTGTGATGTCGAACGAGTCAGTAATATCTGAGGTGCAAAAGAACCCTAGTTTGTGGAATTTAAATCACGTTCACTGTCACAATCGGCTGATGAACGATCGTCTGTGGACTTCAGTAGCGGAGGTAGTGAATTTACCAATTGCCGCTTACCTCAAAGTAAGCAACTGAGTCTTTCTTCAATTGAAATCGGACCCATGAAGTTGATCGCCTTTTTTTTTGTAAAATCAATTTTTAACACTCCTACAGTGTGGTCAAACGTCTCAATTGACATCCTAGTGTAGTTTTTAAACTGTCAGGATTCTCGCAGTTTTCCATATAAGTGGTGAAAAACTCGCCAAACTTGTACCTCTCTTCAAGTATTTCATTGGTTGGTGCTCTAAAAGTGTATTCATATTCTTTTCAAGTACGCGTAAGTCAGCGTCCAGCTATCCAGCGACAACTTGCTCTTTTTACCTACAGACGACATGTTTACTAACCTACCGTTCACTGTAGACTGAAAAAATACACCTGTGCTGTCTCAGCCGTCGCGTGATCACTTTGGACACGGTTTCCGTCGCCGACAAGAGCGATATTGGTCGCGTCGCTCGCGCGATTTTAGTCGCCCAGCTAGGACAGGGCCTTAGGTAACGACAGGGGTCCCGAAAATGTCACCAAAATTGTGTTAATAACCAAGCAACAGCAAGTCATATACAGGGTGGACCAGCTAAAGTGTGACAATAGCTAACTTTTAAAATACGATTCGGACAAAAATGTTTAAGTAGGGCATTAAATCTGCCCTTAATTTTTGATGCCTTTTGGACTGTGTATACACAATTTTAAAAAATCCGCCATTTTTAATCCAAAATGGCGGCCAACTTCCTTTTTTTAAATGGAAACTCCCCATTTATATGACGTTTTTGGATTTTATGGGCAATTTTAAGAATTTTTTGTTCTTTAAATTTTTTTTGATAAACCTAACGATTCTCCTGTAAAATGAAGTCGAAGTTTCATTTTCTTACAGCTAATCACTCATAAAGGTTACAATAACCAACTTCTAAACCATGCTTCAGACAACAAACGTTTTTTGGGGCACTTGCCCTTAATTGTTGACACCTTTTGGACCATGCATAAAAAATTTCAAAATAGTTAGGTCTACAGGTAAAAAAAATAAACATTCTCTTTTTATGTTACAATACTTTATCAAAGTTGTTTTATCATGGTGTGCATTAAAGCAAAATGACATAAAATTACTCTAAAAATGTAAAAAAAATTAACTGGGTGTGCTTAAGACCACACGTTGGAAGTGATAACTTCTATGACTACGGGGATTTTTAACTCGGTAAATGTGTACAATTATAAGGATTATAAAACTGTAGGCCTATTTGTTCAAATTGTTTATTTATATCCGTTATTATATATTTAAAGAAAGGTAAAAATATTATCTTTTAGTTACCTTTTATTTCATATTGATAGATCAAATGATTTAGAAGTTGTTAATATTACAGTAAAGAAATTAATAATCAAATATGTTATACAAAGATGTACGAATGTTTGCGAAGTTAAACAGTAGGTATCCTTCTTTAAATTTATATAAACGAATATATTGATGATCAAAGGTTAGTTTTATATACAGTTTATAACCCCAAAGCAAATCTTATAACGTGTAGAAGCCCATATAACTTATAGTTATAGAAGCCTACATTAGTTGTATAACTAATATATAAGAAAATTAACATCACAAGAAATTTTAATGGTTGAAGTTGTAAACATAACCCCAAAATATAATCTACGCTGGGTTTTGTTTAAGAATTACAGATGATGGGCGAAATCAGCTGTTATATTATATTAACTAATTCTTATGTGTTAATTTGATTGCTATGCTAATAAATGTAAATAATGTATTAATAATATTCCCTCTCCACGATCTGACTTGTGTCTAAACAAAAGCGTGACGCGAGATCTCGCGAGAAATCTGGCGTGACGCGAGATCTCGCGGGAAATCTGGCGTGATGCAAGATCTCGCGAGAAATCTGGCGTGACGCGAGATTTCGAAAACATAGCCAAGTCGAAAGTGCCCAAAGGGCCAATAGAAGTTATCACTTCAAAAATATTTTACAAGAAGTGCTCGAAATGATGTCCTTCCTTATAATTCTTTCATGGAAATGTTGTCTAACTCTTTGCAGCATCAGTGGTGTTACTAGCAAACAGGCCTGTCTGATTCTTTCTTTCGTGTTGTCTCTTGTTGTGGGCGCGGTTTCCATGACTCGTTCCTTAAGAAATCCCCAGAGGAAGAAATCCATCACAGTAAGATTTGGCGAGCGAGCTGGCCAGCTTACAGGTCCTCCTCGTCCTATCCATTTTTCTGGATAGAGTTGGTCCATCATAAGCCTACTGCAGACAGCGAAGTGCGCCCGGGCTCCGTCATGTTGCATCCACACGGTGTTCCTGACATGTAGTGGTAAGTTCTCCAGAAGCTGAGGTAGGATGTTGAACAAGAAGTCAGAGTACATCGGGCCGTTCAAATGTCCTTCAAAAAAGTGCGGACCAATTAGTCTGAAGCATGGTTTAGAAGTTGGTTATTGTAACCTTTATGAGTGATTAGCTGTAAGGAAATGAAACTTCGACTTCATTTTACAGGAGAACCTTTGGGTTTATCAAAAAAATGTAAAGAACAAAAAGTCTTAAAATTGCCCATAAAATCCAAAAACGTCATACAAATGGGGATTTCCATTTAAAAAAAAAATTAAGTTGGCCGCCAGTTTGGATTTAAAATGACGGATTTTGAAAATGTTTTATATACAGTCCAAAAGGTATCAAAAATTAAGGGTAGATGTTCTATTTAAACATTTTTGCCCGAATCGTATTTTAAAAGTTAGCTATTGTCAAACTTTAGCTGGTCCACCCTGTATACCATGGTTTGAATACATTTTACATGTTTACCTAGTGTGAACTCACCTCTACGTGTTACGCATGCGCAGATAAACTCGTCAAGTCTGGAAACGCCAGATTCGATACCGCGGGGCCGAATCCATACGATTGAAATTATTTTACGCCTTCTAGCAATAAGATCAATTTGATTTAACGCTATGCAATTCGGCCGTTAATACACGTACGACCAATAAGAAATCCGCGCAGTATATTATAAAATATAAGAAATAAACCGCCAACACCTAACTGCAGTATTCTATTATTTGGTTTTAATTACGCAATAACCGGGACATTAAGTAGGAACTGAATTGGTCACGTGGGCCGGTCTATGACTATTTTACTGTCGAATAAAATATTTTACAACGGCGCAGTGATTAGACCAAGGTTTACGTCCCGTGTGTGCCTAATTGATATCGTACTTGTTGTATGCAATAAATCCTGTTTATTTATGGATGTTCTGCGATGTTTGTGGTTTTATGGTTGACTGTACCGGATAGATTAGAACTAAGTAAGACTTAACAATAAAACTGTTTGCGCATGCGTTTCGAGCGACAATGGAAATAGTTTATCTTCCGTCGTACAGGAAATTGAAACACGATTTAATTTTTATGTCAGGTTTTTAAATCGTCTTATATCAACCTGGTTTCTGTCAAAATTATCGAAACACTGTAAACTCCCAATTTATTATCCGCGGGCCTTTTTTTACAATAACCTATTTTTTTTAAATCTAGAATAAGGTGAACAATTACAAATCAAGGTAGGTAACCTTAGAGAGCTAACGTGCGCTGCTAGCGTAAGCTGATACCCACTCTTGGCTTAGCGTGAGTTCCTTGGAAATTGGTGAGTTCCTTAAACAGCCGCCATTTTGAAACGCATGATTCGATATAATCGCTTATTTTTCTTGAGAGAGATCATTGCTAGGTTTTATTCTTTATGCCAAGTTTGAACTCAATCAGTCAAACATTTCTCTATGTTCCTATAAACATATGCGCAATGCTTTGTGTGTTGAAGATACTCCCAATATGCGGAATGGCGTGCGAACCATTTTGCAGCTATTCAGCACCGTCGTGAATAGACCTATTTCCCAAATTGTTGGTTGAAACCCTAAAACATAGCCCTATAAACTTAATTTTGGAAATTTGCTCAACTCACGTCAGCTGTTCAGCTGCGTGGTCGGATTATTTAAATTCTGACTTAGAATCAGTTTTTGTGGGCTGATGTTTTGGAAGAGTTATATGTGTTAAAAAGAATTCATAGTTGGCCAGTAAAAATTTGTACTCAGTTTTTCCCATCATGCAAAGCATAAGATCTAGACTATTGTTAATATTATGTGTAATGAGTTAATTTATGTGTATGAGTTAATACACAGTGTAGAATCAAATGTGTGTGGTAGATCTTTCGAATGAAATAGATGTTTATGTATTCTTATATTATAAGATTCTTTTGATGTTGTGAATTGTAATGAATTGATGAACTCGACGGAGGTATAAACCCTGAGGATGGAGCATTGGCTCTGAAACGCATTAGCTCAAACCCAAGAAAGAAGTCACGTGGTGGAGCCCATATTTTTAATATTCTTATATATACGATATATGTAGCCCTCTCACTAAATGATAGCCAAGCGAGTAGTCACTTCGTAATAATAGTCAGCTGATTTTATCAATATGATTCTTGCATTAACAGGTGTTTCGTCGCATTAAATATTAATAATAGCCCGTCATTATTTTCTCAAGAGTAAGCTAGAACCCTAAAACATTTATTTATTTTTAAAGTTTTAAAAATATTTTTCATTCGAAGTGGCAATAATGACAATGATATCGCTTACTACAGTACGTGAGGTCATTCTTTGTTACATGTGAGGAGACCGAGGGCCTCTAGAAAAGTTTTTCAAAATTCTCTTTTGGCGGTAGGACCGAAGGCATATAATAACCTACCAAAGGAAATTAGGACCTGCGCAACATTAAAAATATTTTTACATAAATCCAAAGATTGGTTATTTAAAACAAGTAACATAGATAGTATAACCAATATTCTGAAATGATTATCTTTAGCGTTTGAAAATTTTCTGTGGGTATCTAGGCGCAGACTTGGATGTACATAGTGTATTTATAAGATATTTATGTTGTTTAGTTCTTCATTTTTAGTTTGATAGTATTGTGTTTTGTTTTTCATAATGTTTGCCCAGAGCAAGCGTCATAGTAATGCCGTATGAAAGTAAAATACAAATATTTCTGTGGACTGTAATATTAGTTCTATAAGTTTTATATTATGTTTTCCTAGTCACCGCTACTAGATTTAGGTGCCTAGATAATCCATGTAAATTTATTAATAAAATATCATATACATATGTGATAAATAACATAAATAAATAAATAAAATTTAAAAAATAAATAAAGTAGACATCCCGAGCCGATAGCGCTAACATGGCCTCTTACGGGACTACGTTTTTCGCACAGATTTGCTACAAATACGACGCCATCTTGTTTTTGATGACGTAATATGCTCCAACTTTCGACGTGTGACAGTATAACATGTGATAAATATATGACAAAGTATTATAGTGTATAAGAAAATCATATTACGTAGGTAATTGCGAGTGGCGGGTTGAAGTGGCAGCGGGAGCGGAATTTCCTAATATCTTGTGTTTAACAAGGGCTCTAATGGTCCTACATATGAGGTACGTTGCTGACTTGAGAGGGGATACGGTGGAATGAGGTTATGATTGAGCTTTAGTAAAAATGGAATCTATATATATAAAAGCGAAATACCACTCACTCACTTACTCACTCACTGACTCACTCATCACGATTTCTAAAAAACTACCGAACGGATTGAAATGAAATTTGGTATGTAGCTTCCTCTAGGGCCATAGGTGCTCACTAAGAAAGGGTTTGAAAAAATTCGAAATTTTAGCGGGAGTCTGGGGGATCAAAGTTATTAAAAAACGATTTCTTCAAAACTAAAGAACGGATTGGAATGAAATTTGGTATGTAGCTTCCTCTGGGGCCATAGGTGCTTACTAAGAAAGGGTTTGAACAAATTCGAAATTTTAGGGGGGTTTGGGGGGATCAAAGTTATTAAATCACGATTTCTTCAAAACTACCGAACGGATTGGAATGAAATTTGGTATGTTGCTTCCTCTAGGGCCATAAGTGTTCGTTAAAAAACAGTTTTAAAAAATTGGAAATTTTAGGGGGGTTTGGAGGGTAAAATTACTAAATCACGATTTATCCAAAATTTCCGAACAGATTGGAATGAAATTTGGAATGTAGCTTCCTCTAGGGCCATAGGCGCTCGCTAAGAAAGGGTATGAAAAATTTCGAAATTTTAGGAGTGGCTTGGGGTGATCAAGTTACTAAAATCATAATTTCAGATCTTTTATTATTATGACAATAGTGCTTTTATTATTTAAGATCTATATATATAAAAGCCAAATACCACTCACTGACTGAACACTTAAAAAGAATACAATTACGTTAAAAAGACTGAAAATACCAACCACCACGGGCAACGCCGTACGGGTCAGCTAGTAATATTATACGCACGTAAAGTAAGGAAGGCGTTCTCCTTAGTAATTAAGAAGATTTGCTCCTAGTTAATATTAATGGAACTATCTCTGGATCATCCATTCCATAATTTAAATATCTCTTTCCGATTTAGTACTTAAAGATTCCAAACTCGAACTCATAGGATTTAGTGTTAACAGAACCCAACAATTACTGTTAACGCTCGACCAATAAACAACGAGTCTGTTTATGATTCAAACGATCGTCACTAAATTTAGTGAAAACTGTGGGTTTCAGATTTATCAAGGGCGTAGCGTCTCACCATTAGTCTCCGAACATTGTAGGTACTGAGGCAGTTTATAGGCTATTTACAATGAAATATCGACACCAATTATCTGGTGCTTTGTAATAAATATTGGGAATAAAATCGGAACGGGAAACCGAATTTAAGATCAACAGATAAAACAAGGAAACGGACAGATAAATAACGGCTAATGAGAGGATGGTGAAGGTTTCTTTCGGCGGAAAATAAAGTCAGCGCAATAGTGCGTGGGTTGCGGTTACAAGTGAGGAGTACTTGGAGGGGGGCACAATTACCAAGAAGATGTTAGTCCGGATTGGTAAGGACAAAACTGTGCATTTAGTGAGGCATTAATAGGAGGAGACTTATGTTGTACCGGTACTTAACCCATATTATGAAGTAAGATCTTTCCTAAACTTTTCGGGAAATTCATTTTAGAAAATAAATTTTATTTGACTGATTAAAAACAAATATAGGGTTCAAAGTGGTACATATGTTTACCACACGCTAGAAGTGTAAACTTCTATGGCGGTATTCTGATTAGTATAAAATATATTATGGAAATTATTTTGGTTGTTAAAAAAAAAAACAAATTTGCAAAGTACACAAAATTTTATTATTTTAAGACTACCAAGTAAACTATTTTAACACAACTTACGAAATTAGGAAGCACAATGTCCATTTCAGAGTTAATACCAATTTGTTTTAACACAATATACAAAATGAGGAAGTACAACGTCTATTTCAGAAGTGTTATCAAGTAAACTATTTTAACACAACTTAGAAAATGAAGAAGCATAATGTTAATTTCAGAGGTATTACCTAGTAAAACAACTTACGAAATGAGGAAGCACAATGTCCATTTCAGAGGTATTACCAAGTAAACTATTTTAACACAACTTACAAAATAAGGAAGCACAATGTCCATTTCAGAGGTATTACTAAGTAAACTGTTTTAAAACAACTTAAGATATGAGGAAGCACAATGTCCATTTAATTGGTATTACCAAGTAAACTATATAATCTGGCTATATAAACATGTGTACTACGTATGGTAGAGCGTGACGGTAAAATCCGATTCACTGCCAGCAAAATCTTTTGAACACGGTGCGACTATAGAAGTGTACCCTTCAGAAAAATAATTAACACAAACAGGGTTCTACAGTAAACATCCTGAAATACAGGGTGGAACAAAGTTAGTGTTTAAAATTTCGGGAAATGGTTCTATTAGTCAAAATAAATAGAAAATCAAGAATAATATTTTTTCGAAAAACGCTTCATTTTCCAAATATCCACCATTTTGTTTCTTTTACTAAATAATTAATATCTAGAGAACGGTTCAACCGATTGAGTTCAAACTTGGCATGAACTTTAACCTAACAACGATCTATCGTAAGAAAAATATGCTATTATATCCAATCATGCATTTCAAAATGGCGGCTGTTTGAATATTTCAAACCTAAATTACTCAAAACCCGTACATTTTCTCAAAAAATGTCAAGACACTTTTTTTGTAGCAATTTTGATTCCCTATCGGTTGGTGTAACTGTTAAAACAATCGAATGAAGGATAAAGCTAAGTTATGTGTGATAATTGGTTTATTCAACCCGGCATCCTATACCAACACAGTAAATACTACAATATTGTATGTACATTTGCTGTAATTATCTTTAACTTAACTATTATTCGTCATCCGATTGTTTTGAAAGTTAAACGATCTGATAGTGAATTAAAAGGGCTGCAAAAAAGGTACCTTGAAATTTTTTGTTAAAATGTACGGTTTTTGAGTAATTTAGATTTGAAATATTCAAACAGCCGCCATTTTTAAATGAATGATTGGATATAATCTCTTTTTTCTTAGGATATATCATTGTTACGTTAAACTTCACGCCAAGTTTGAACTCAATCGGTCAAACCGTTCTCTAGATATTAATTATTTAGTAAAAGAAACAAAATGGCGGATATTTGGAAAATAAAGCGTTTTTTCAAAAACATGTTATTCTTGATTTTCTATTTATTTTGACCCAAAGAAACATTACCAAAAGTTTTTAACACTAACTTTGTTCCACCCTGGATATTGTCCTCATGAAATCCGTGTTATTGTTTGTTTACGTATCTAAAATTTTCTACTTAAAGAGCCTGCCTGCAGTAATTAACAGCAAACTCTCGGATCAACGCTCATGGGGCGAACATTGATCAACAACTTTCAACAAGTAAGTAAAACTAGAAATTGTACTGTCAGTTATCAACCAGAAGTGTGTCGACGACTTAAACGATGCTAAGATGGGATGGTCTTTCAGACTGATTCTTTTATAGCGCGGACGAAACAGTTTTAAAGATAGAATTACAAACCAGATTCAATGTAATTGAGGCAATAAACCCGTGTTTCGGTTTGTGTTTTAGTCCGACCGCTACGAATTCTTTTACAACTCGCACTCGAAAAGAAGTTTTATTGTACGATTAAGGTGAAACTGAAAGGATAGGTTACAAGTTTACCACCTGTACTTAAGTGGTGTTGGTTCGTTGCCTCTAGCTCATAAACGACTAAAGCGATTTTTATAAATTGTGTAATAAATTTTTCCCATTACAATGTTTGGGTACACTGGGGTAAAAATAGAAAAATTAATCGTATATAATTTGTATATTCATTTGCATATTCATGTATATACAAGGTGTTTCAGGAGGAACGGATAATACTTCAGGAACTGATTATACACCTAGAACATAGTATAGGTCCGGATAAGCTTCGTTTTCTAGTGTCCGCAATTTTTTTTTTACAAAATAAGTAATATCTAGAGAAATGTTTGACCGATTGAGTTCAAACTTGGCATGAAGTTTAACATAACAATGATCTATCTTATTAAAAATAAGCGATTACTGTATATCCAATAGCGTACATCCTGTACATCCTTTCAAAATAGCGGATGTTTGAATTTTTTAAGGCACATTTTTTAGCCCTTTTATTTTCATATCTTATGGTGTAGCTGTCAAAATAATCTGATGAAGGATAACAGTTAAGTTATGTGTAATAATCGGTTTGTTCAACCCGGCATCCTATACAAACACAGTAAACACAACAATATTGTATGTACATAAATACTGTTAGTATCTTTAACTTAACTATTACCCTTCGTTCGATTGTTTCGACAGTTACACCGTCCAATAGGAAATCAAACGGTCTACGAAAAAGGAGTCTTGACATTGTTTGTTAAAATGTAGGGTTTTTGAGCAATTTAGGTTTGAAATTTTCAAACAGCCGCAATTTTGAAATGCATGATTGGATATGATCGCTTATTTTTCCTAAGATTGTTAGGTTAAACGATGTGCCAAGTTTTAAATCACTCTAACAATTTTTTAATCCAGTTTTAAATCCAGAAGGTAAACAATTTCTCTAGATATGAATTATTTTGTAAAAAACAACAAAATGGCGGATATCTGGTAAACTAAGCATTCCGGACCTATGTTCACATGAACAATTTTTCTTATTTTCATATGTATAATCAGTTCCTGACGAATTATCCGTTATTCCTGAAACACCCAGGATTTATTTTTATTCGTCCATTTATATATTAATTTGTTTATTTATTGATATATTAATTTATTTTATTCATTGTATTCATTTGTATAGGCTATTCTTTTTTACATTTATGTTTATATTCATTTTTAATATACAGAATGTTAAATAACGTACATACATAAGCAATCATTCTCTCAATATATTCAGAATCTATAAGTACGGTGATACACAATTATAATAGTAAGAAGTTTTTTTTTTACATAATTCCACATTATTTCAATTTGTAAAATACTTTACAAAACCCTAGGGCCCACACCAGATAAACTAAATTTAAAATAATTCGACGACGCAGCTGAACCACTGACGTGAGTTGAGCAAATTTCCAAAATTAAGTTTATAGGCCTATGTTTTAGGGTTTCAACCAACAATTTGGGAAATAGGTCTACTGACGACGGTGCTGAATAGCTACAAAATGCATTCCGCATATTGGGATTATCTTCAATACACAAAGCATTGCGTGTTTCGCACGCCATTACACATACTGGGAGTATCTTCAATACACAAAGCATTGCGTGCTTTGCACGAAAAACCTCCGTATTGGGAGTATCTTCAATACACAATGCATTGCGTGCTCCGCACACCAACCCTATTGTAGGATCCACCACATTGCTTTGAACCTGGTACTTCTATTGTATTTTACGTTTTGATCGATTTTGGGGGAACCAAGCGAGCTATAAGGTCGCGTAAAAAAACAAAATGTAGAGAATAACATCTTACATTTATATGTGTAGAAAAAAAAATAATTCTTGTAGGAAACATCTCAAAAAATAGTTACTTCCTGTCAAAAAACGTGCTTCAGATTGTTGGATTTTTTTGGCTAACGAACTCGTCCGAGCGACGTAGACAACCAACATGTGTACCAAATCGGACTTAAAATGCGGCCGCTAGAGTGCGAACACATATATATGCTTTTTAATGACACCCCAAAACGTGTTCTGCGGACCATGATTGGCGCTTATTTGCTACTAGCTAATTTTTCCTATTAAAATTCGCTAATAATAAATTTTAAGTGTTTTTACTTTCTCCCCCTATACCATAGTATATGGAGAAAGTATTGTATTCGTCAAAATTTTCGAGTTTGAGTTTTTTATGGAAATATCCGTTTTGGGCCCCCCTGAACATAAAAAAGTGGTTTTCGGAGTGATGTCTGTGTGTGTGTCTGTGTGTGTGTCTGTGTGTCTGTGTGGATGTTATCAGACCTAGAGCCTAAACCAGTCGTCCGATTTTGATGAAATTTGGTATGGACGTAATAATCCACAGTATCTCCAGGCGTTTTTTCATTTTTGTTAATTTTTTATTTTTAAGGGTAATTTTCCCATAAAAACCCTTAAAATAACGAAAAAATCAACTTTTCTCAAAAACGGCTCTAACGATTTTGATTAAAATTTTATGGTTTATTAGGGACCTAAAGTACTATAAACTTTAAAATTTTTATCAAAATCGTTTGAGCCGTTTTTGAGAAAAGTTGGTTTTCCGTTATTTTATGGATTTTTTTGGGAAAACAACTTTAATACAAAATCACCTCTCCTACCCCACCCTACAAGTCACCGTGAATCTGTTTAATAATTTAAATATGTTTGTTAGAAAGTATGTGCCAGTTCCTGGTACCGTTTATTTAGGTTAGGGCCGGTTTTCTGTTGCAATGTGTATGCTAACCAGATATATCAGTGTACACTGTAATACAAACACAAAACTTAACTTAACAGCTTATGGACAAAATCAGTTGTTATATGCTAACGGTAAACCAACAATAAACAATTTGCTTTACTACTTTGTCACTCACGTACGTACGAACACTCGCTTTTATAGTAGTTGATGTCATACTGGGAAGTTGCCGTGAAGCCCAGATCGTACTTCTTGTTTTAAATTCAATTGTCTAATCATGGCATGTGGGATCGGAGTTAGAATCTTGTTGGCTTTTCCGTGTGTTGTTCAAATTAATTTGCCTGCGTAAAATAAAGACATCGGGAAAATAAAAATTGATATTACTTAAATTCTTATAAAATCAGTTTAACTATACACAGTTATTACATTCGTTAAAATGTCAATCAATGGTTTTTCATTCACGTTCTTGTTTTAAAATTTCTCGTAGTTAGCTTACATATTGAATCCGGTCCGTTATTTCGATTCACCGAACTTTTACGTGATTCACTCTAACAGTCTGTAGTTTTGTCTATTATTTAGTGAATCATGGGACCTCACGAAGTGACTCGTTTAAAGGTGAGTCACTACGCAAATGACACGGCAATAATGTATTTAAGACACTCTTTAGGCTTTACCGGTTGAATAAAGTGGTTGCTACATTAAAACAAAACGTAATTGTATAACGACAACGTTATGTGTCTTCTTAACAGCTGTTCAAAGTTGAAACTAGAATAGCCTATACGAGGCATACCGGAGTAAAGTTGATCAGAGATAGCTGCACCCGTAGACCACAGTTTTAACGAATGTAATTATTGCTGCCTTAGGTTTACTCCATAGAACTCTAAATAATACATTTTTTTAAATAAAATATCGCGAAAACCGCTAACTTTAAAAGAAAATTTAAAAAAACAAATATTTTCTTTTTTAATGACACACATAACGGGCTTTCAATTATTAGCGAATTTCCATAGGAAAAATGAGCTATTGCAGTGGCCTTTATGGTGAGACCCAAGGTCGGGAGTAGCAAATTAGCACCGATCATGGTCCCCAGAACACGTTTTGAGGTGTCAAAAAAATTCATATATATGTATATATATGTGTTCGCACTCTAGCGGCCGCATTTTAAGTCCGATTTGGTCCAAATTTGGTACATGTGTTGGTTGTCTATGTGGCTCGGACGAGTTCGTTAGCCAAAAAAATCCAACAACATTAAGTACGTTTTTTTTTGACCGGAAGTAACTATTTTTTGAGATTTTTACTACGAGAATGAAATTATTTTAGAGTTTTTCCTAACAATATAAATGTAGGGTGTTATTCTGCGCATTTTGTTTTTTTACGCGACCTTATAGCTCGCTTGGTTCCCCCAAAATCGAAAAAAACGTAAAATACCATAAAACTACCCAGTTCAAAGCCAAGTGATGCAAACTCGCGAGGCCACTAGGAGGAAACAAATTCTACTAATATATTGCGTACACACAGACAGCTGTTTAACGCCTTCGTGAGTAGACCTATTTCCCAAATTGTTGGTTGACACCCTAAAACATAGGCATATAAACTTAATTTTGGAAATTTGCTCAACTCACGTCAGCGGTCCAGCTGCGTGGTCGATTTATTTCTATACCTTAAAAGATAACCGTGCTGTTGGCTAAAAACTAAATATTTGTATATTATGGTCAACACTAAGATACACATTTTTTAATTGCTATCCAATAAAAGTGTCACTCCAAATATGCATCCAAAATTTACGTTCAACATGTTTCCTACATCCAAAGATATTAGGTATTTTGTAAAAAAAAAAAATGGTGGATACAGTAGAACTCCAGTTATCCGAATCAATTGGGACCTGACCCCATTCGGATAGTTAAAATTCGGATATTTGGATTTTCCCCGGAAAAAAGGTCTATTTTAATCTTTTCGGGATTGGCTTCGCGTTTACGCGACCGGAGTAAACTATCCGCACGTACTGCGGTCGCGTATACGCGCCAATTTTAAGCCTATGTGCAATAGCGTGCGTAGACAGAATCATTATTTTTTGCAAATCGCAGTACGTTCCCGTCTTAATTAGTTTTTCTGACATTTTGAAAGCGATTCGGATAGTTGTAGTTCGGATAGTTTTAGTTTTACTGTACGTAGTCGAAAGTTAATTAGCAATAAACAAACACTTAAATTACAAGTTTGGCTTTCAATACCAGTAGATCTATCAAAAAGCAATGCTAGGTTATACCCTTTATATAAAACTAGACAAACTATTTACTATTGTGAAGGATAAGATGAGTATTTCTTTCAATACATAAGGCTTTTATGTTTTTTGCAATACGAAGTATTTGACCAAGTCAAAACGGAGGTTGTAAAGAAACAAACATAGTTGTCGGAGGTGTGCAGCTTCAGTCTATGTTTTCAATAGTCCTAGCCGGATATTTTATTATAAGAAGTCGAAATAAACCGAACAAAATTATTGGTTTTGCAACATCGCCCACGGGAGACCGTGTGGGCCACGATCGAGTATACTTGAGGACGTGAAGATGACTCTTCTTTTGATTGTATCTAAAGATGTCGCACGCGTTCGGCGTAACTCAACTTAACCTGGAGGGCGTTTTAAATATGGAGGATATATAAATTGGGATTTCCAACTTTGATTTGGATTGTGAATTGAAAAAACATACCCAGGTTTTGATTAGTTTTATACATGCTCTCTTGCGAAATCCAGAGCAGAATGAGAAAATATTTTATTTATTCATGAAAAATCAGAAAAAAATGCAAAAGCGACAAACTTGTCGCATAGTAAACTGTATAAATCATAACGTTATGTCCCGGCATAATTATTTTTGAAAGTATTTTATATTTTGTACACTAAATAGATACATTTTTTGGAACATTCAATTCGTATAAGTATGCAATAGGTTTGGTTTTTAATTGGAATCAACACAAACATTTTTTTTATAGTCCAAAATTATTAATGTTTATGTTGTCTGGTGATAAATTTAAATTGGTTTAAACATTTTTTTTTAACTGTATATGGTTTAAAACCTTGCATACATTTTAACGGTACGTGGTTTAAAAAATTTTACGGTACAAGGTTTAAAACTGTTAAACACTTTTTATTAGTACGTGGTTGAAAATTGTATTACATTTTTTAACGCTACATGGTTTAAAACAATTTTCAACTTTTTGACAGTATATGATTTAAAATGTTATCAAATTTCTAACGGTAAACGGTTTAAAAATGTTTTAAAGTTTTTAACGGTACGTGGTTTAAAACAATTTTCAACTTTTTGACAGTACACGATTTAAAATGTTATCAAATTTCTAACGGTAAACGGTTTTAAAATGTTTTAAACTTTTTAACGGTACGTGGTTTAAAGTTGTATTAAATTGTTAACGGTACTCGGTTTAAAACTCTTTTATATTTTGTAATGGTATATGGTTTAAAATTGTATTACATTTTTAACGGTACATGGTTTAAGACAATTTTCAACTTTTTGTCAGTACACGATTTAAAATGTTACCAAATTTCTAACGGTAAACGGTTTAAAAATGTTTTAAACTTTTTAACGGTACGTGGTTTAAAGTTGTA
>JAGFPH010005026.1:62958-93777 GCA_018207615.1 Philaenus spumarius | reverse complement strand
CAAGAGAAAATAGAGGTTGGGGAACAATAACTTTCGAAAGTCAATTCAGTATCGAAATAATTTCGGTGTAGTGTGATGAAAAACATAGTTTTTGCCCCTGCTCGGAGCAATATGTACCGCCACCACTGCACATAAGCACGCCTTACAAAGCAATAATTTAATATATAATCCAGTCATCAGCGGTAAAAAACCGTAAAACTGTGCTTTTTTGTGAATCAACATAAATTTTAGTAAACATTTGTATTTAATTTTGTAATTGGTTAAAACAAAGTTTAAATGCATTATTTGTAGATCTCTTGACATTCTCGAAGTTTATGATTAATCAAAAAGATTCAACCAATTATCCCCTGAGGGTAGTAATTTTCAAAACTAGTTTTGATGATATTAAATATAACTTGAAATTTTGTTTTAAAGAGCGTCATATTAAATTTATATTATTGTATTTTATTTGAATAAAATTATTATTTCTGAGACGCTTCAACCTTTATAAATCATCCTATAAGAATATTAATTATAAAAAAATAGTTTCAACGGTTTTTTAAAATTAAAAATTATAAAGACCGTTAGGCCTATAATACTTTCACCATGTGCCAGCTGTTGCTCGATTGTATGCTCCATTTTTCTGTATCTGTCCCTATGTTCCAAAATTAAAAAAATTCAGTTGGTTTTTCGACGATTCCCTTATTTTTTAATCTATAAACTAAAAAAAAATCATTTTGTATATAATTTCAAGTGCTTTAACATCATACCAGTTAAAACTTTTCAAAAACATTATTTTTGAAAAGGGTTGTGTTCAAAAGCTTGGATAAGCTACAAATAGTAGGCCTATGCGAATGAAAACTTTGAACCGCCATATCTCATAAAATTTTTATGATACAAAGATTAAAAAAATATCAAAATTTTCAGTAAGAAAAACCCTACAGTTAACATTTGAAAATTTGTTTCATATTATGAATAGTGTTTGGTTTATTTAGGAAACATGCATTTTTCAAAATTACAAATATGCAATTTTCAATGTATTCAACTACTTTTTCTAAAATAAGAATTCCAAACCGGTCAAACCACTTCTATCATATCAATAACACCTAAATGAAGTGAATTGCAGGTAGTGGATTACTATTAATTTCAATTGTGATGGTAATTACGAGAGTGTAATTGTTATTTTTTTTTATATATATTAATATTGTTTCCGTAATGGAAATGAAGCATGTGTCAAAGCAACTTCGTTCTTTCATTTTAGTACTTTAAGTTATATGGTAAAAAGTTTACAGTGGCGTGTTTTAACAATTCCTAAAAAAGTACAAAGGGAAAGAAAAAGTATGTTACTACAGTACGTTTACATTAAATTTCAAACAGCCAATTTCCACTTTAAAGATAAGCTATCGAGGAAATTATTTGTGTAGAAGTATAAATACTCTATTGCTATATAATTAGCAACTCGCATAATAGGCCTCCAAATTTAAGGATTCTTTAGTGTAACCAAGGTTTGTTAACAAAATGTAGATCTGTTATGGCTTTGTTTTTAGAATAACTAAATCAAAAAAGGTTATCAAAGTTATTATACGAAAATGCATTATTAGTTCTGACCTCTCTATAAATCGTTGTTATAGAGACAACTTGGCTTTGTTGCTCTACACTATTATTGGATTGATTTATAATGTATGGCTAATTATGAACACATATATGTTTTGTTTTTTTAATATAGAAAAGTTGTAATTTTAAAAATTGTTTTCTACAGTATTGTTTATTTATTATTTTCATGTATTTACTGTTTTCCAAGTTTCTACTTAAAATATTTAATTAAAAGAAATAATAATTTCGCTACTGTAGTTTCAATAAAATGACAGTTCAAGATTAGTAATCAGTGATGCATAAAAGTTCAAAATCTAGACTCCAACCAAAAAATATAAATATCAAATTTCATTTAATACAAGCTCAATTATAAAATATTACAGCATATTAAATGTGGTACAGTGTACAGTAATTTGATCTGAACGACAAAACACCAACAAAAAATACTTCTATTAAAAAGGGATATATAATGCTTTATTTCAAACAAAAATCTGCTCATTTATAATGGTAGCTTATACTAAGGTCTCGACACAGATCATTACTGCATAGAAAGTTTCAATTCTTACTGAACATTTATTTGTACGAAGACTGATGCTGCATTGCTTCTAATTGACTAAAATTTAATATTTTAAGATTTTACATCTTTTTAAATTTTTATTAAACTAAAATTTTAAACAGTGGTGCTTTTTATAAAATCAAATCAAATTACATAAAAAAAAAAACACTAAATTTTTAGCATTGGGGAAGTTTCAACAATGAAGAAACATTGAAACCTTATGGTATGGTAGGATATACAGGTATTGTTGGTCTACTAAAAGTACGTAGCTACCATTAAAACCCTTTATTAGTTTTTCTTTATTAAGAGATTTAGTTATAATAAAGTTTGCTTCTCATAATTTAATCGTAAATATAAAAAGAATTATAATTTTATACAACAAGTTTAGTTGAAAGAATTATACAGAGTGATACGAAAGTCCGGCCACCCCTTAATAATTTAAAAATTGTTGCACATATCAACTCCGAACATTCAGGAAAATATTAAATTTTAAAAAATATATATTTTATTATCATTTCAAAAAAATGTATCCGCTATCTTGAATGCAACTTTGTTTTTTCAATGGATACGTCATGTCGCTGTAGAATTTCAAGAGAAACCCAATGGTGAAATGTGCACATCCATATCTTTAACCTATTACAAATGGCGGCCAAAAAACCAACGAAATCGAATTTTCCGATTTTGCCCCATTTTTTCACACAACTATATTCGATAGTATTTGGTTGAACCACTCGAAATCAATTTTGTAAAAATCAAAATGGCTGTAACTCATTTTTTTTTTAAATGGCAAGGTAAGACATGTGGCCTTTCGTCTTAATGTTATATTTAAAATGAACAAATTTTGTATTTAATATTTTGTCTATGTCTTATAACCTAGTTAACAAGCCAAGATAAATAAATAAATAAATTCATTAATTAAAATTTGATTGTTTGGCTTTATTGAAAAAATCTGAAAAAACACCATAGTATTTAAGCACTTACTTAAAATTTTATGAATCAAATGTTCAAAATGTTTTCTGCCAACTGCCTGATTGGCTATCCGATTATAAAATGAACAAACTGCATTAGCCAAAAAGCAGGTACAGAAACATTTCGGTCAGCTTCTTGAATAGGCTATCATTTTTCAAATTATCAATGTTTGGAGGTTTAGTTAGACGATATTTTTAATGTTGCGTCATAAGAAATAGTACAAAGGAGACAAGTCATGTGATCTTGCAGGCCATTCGACTTCCCCCTTCGAAAAATCTATTGCCTTGGAAAAGTCGCATTTAAAATATTGCGTATTTGATGACCAAAATATGCTGGCTCACCATCTTGTTGATACCATACATTTGAAAATTCGAGGAAAAAATGTTTTGTATTTGTAGAATAACTTGTTCCTGAAGCATTGCTGCGTATTTATCAGTATTTAAATTACCATTTATGAAAATGGGGCCTATAACTTGCTGTCCAACAATACTTTTGCAAACATTAACTTTCAATTGATATTGGGTATGAGTTTCTTCATAACAGTGCGGGTTTTCATCAGACCAGTATCTGTAGTTTGTTTGTTTATTCCACCATTTAATAAAAAAGTTGCTTCATCGCTGAAAACTATTATATTTAACAAATTATTACTTATCATAATTAATTTTAGCCATCATAATCTCGCGAACTCTATTCTAAGATCAAAACCTTCATCGGAGAGATCCTACACTTTTAAAATTATTATCTTTTAGAATTTTGAGAACAGAATGTTGATTGATATCGTAATCTTGTGCTGCTTTTCAAGTGAAGGAATGAGGATCTTCAATAGACGATTGTTATACATCCAAAGATTTACCTTCTTAAGTAGTGGTTTTGGATCTTCCACTTCTTGCTTTATTCCGAACGCTGCCTATTTCTTCAAACCTGTTCTTAAAACTTTGAAATTTTAGCTAACTCCGCACGGAGATATTGTTAGGTGTTTATCTGAGGTTGGGAGAATGCCCGAAACCGCGGTGGTAGAATAAGAAGTGAGAAGGAGGAAGGATTAGTTAGCGTACAAAATTAAGGTAAAATTTATTATTAATTACGTTAATCCGTAGGCTAAACCATGGAATTTATAATAAAATAGTTGTTTTAAATTGAATAGGTTCCTAAAAGTACGGAGTTGATATGTGCAACAATTTTAAAATTATTGAGGGGTGGCCGGACTCTGTATAAAATATAGGTAGGTCACTTTGAAAATGTTATATTATGCCGCTATCTATGAAAAACAGTCTTGTTATTGCCCCTACAATCTACGTGTCATTCCACACCAAATGTTTTGCCCTATGCCCTTATGATCCAAACAAAGTCAAAACACAACCTGATTGCAGCTTATTGCAATGACTCACGCACGTGCATGGCTTGAAGTACAAAAACACCAAGACATATTTACAACAGTGATTCACACAAAGCTAACACTAGGCCTATTAAACAAAAACAACAACTGTGACTCATGAGGTCCACTCAACCACCTTTCCAATGTGACGTAAATATTAATATTATAATAATAATAATTTAATAGAAAAGTTTGAAGTGGGTATAGGCTTTCATAAAGTATTTAAAATTTTTAAATAATGTATAGGTTAACACCAAAAAAGTATACTTCTTATATTAATTTTATAAATGTGTATTGTTGTACTTAAGATCCATAATGTGAGAATAACTTCCAATAACGTCTAGGGAAACTTCAAACATTTATAATATTGTATTGCCGTAGAAGAATATTTTATAGTTCCAGAAATAAGGCTAATGAATAACTAATTAGCAATGTAATGATCAATAATTTTGGTTTCAGCCTATAAAACCTGTTCAGATTAACTGCATTTCTGACGAATAATTTCGAAAGCGAAAGAATTAATTGAACGTACGTACATTCTGTTAGAAATATCGTATTATATATATATTTTTTTATGTTATAATTGTATAAAAACTACAAAACTAAATTGATTTGTTTAATGTTTCCTAATACAATTTTAGATGAAAATCTAAGTAAATTACCATTTAAAAAAATAATTTACCTTGGTGTACACTACTGGGCCCAACTTATTTCAATTATTGATACTACTAGTAAATATGTAATAAGCTGTTATAAATGCAATTGTATGCAGTTGGTTTCTATAGCAATAATATACATAAAAATGCCTGGATAAAAAATGTATTGCAATCTGTGCTGTTTCGAGGTATTTAGTTTATCCATAGGTACGCTTGCGCAGATGAAAGTTTAAAAACATAGTTTGACCTAATTTTATGAAATGTATTTCAGTTCATAGTGACGTTGATACGCATCCAATGTACGCCAATGAAATCAATATCATTGTTTTATTCATGAGCTCTTTTCGTTGCGATAATTTGTGAGAACATATTTCGCATACACAAATAAAATGTATTGTTTCATAAAAAAATACTGGACTAAATTTGATCAAATTTCGTTCAGATCTATTGCCAGTTAATACGCTCCAATTTGCACAGCAATGTTGTCGACACCTGTTTTATTTATGAGATTAAGTGCAGTAGAAATGTATACATACATAGTCTACATAGTAGGGTACGGTCGCGCATAAACATATACATACCTATATAGCCTATATTATTTTTTAGATAGTCTAAAATTCTGTAGAGACCTTGAAACTTAGGCTATACAAAATTAAATTGTCTGGCCCATTACAATAACTTTCTTAGAATTTGAAGTCTAATCCCACTTCAAACATTTATAATTTTGTATTGCAGTACGAGAACATATTATAGCTCTTGAATGTAAGACTAATAAATAATTAGCTATACAGGGTAATCAACTCAAGATAGTAACCATTTTGATCTCGGAAATTATCACTTTCTCGAAAAACTTGAAATTGGGAACTTTCGCTGGATTTATATGTAAATTAAAATTATTTTAATATCGTATTTTTAATCTTCGCTATTTTTCCCATATGGCTGCCATCTTTAACTTTTTATACAAATGCGAAATGTGTTTATTGCATTATCTTTAGAACATATTATTTAATGACACTTTTGGTCTATGGCATTTTTCTCTAAACGCAGCTGTTACTTAGCTACGTGCTGTCATGTGTAAAAACAAATGTGGCCACCATAGCCTATAAATTATTTACAATGGAAACGAACGTAATGTATTGAAACACTTTAATTGCAGAGGTTATAAATACGGTAACACCATAATTTTAATGTATAAATCCAGGGAAGGTTCCTAATTTAATGTTTTTCGAGAATGTGGTAGTTTCCGAGATCCCAATGGTGGCCATCTTGAGTTGTTCACTCTGTAGGCTATACATATTAATTATTTTTGGTTAAGAATAACATTATTTCAAATTAATTAATTTGAACTAATGCGTTTTCGGATGAAATGGCGATTTGACATTTTTTTTTTAAGAAGGACGATGAATCAAACGCACGTTCAGTTAGATCAAAATTTAAATATTTGTATGAAATTAATTGTTTAAAGATTCTTTGTATTTAGGTAAAGCCATTGTTCTAAATACGGTTAAAATTAATTTGTATTTTTGTAGACTGAACCTAACCTAAAATTATTTTGAATTATTGATGTTAGTAAACCTAATTATTACTGTTACTAGGCCTATAACTGTTATTCCATACAGTTGCTTGCTATACACACACACATTTTCTTCCTATTAGTTTTTGTTATACAGGAAAACACAATAATAACTGATATTTGCTTATTTCGTAAACGAAGTTATGTAGAATTTGGCAGAATTTGGTAAAATTTAACACAATTTGGCAATCTTTAAATCGTTTTAAACATTCAAATGAGTGTTCAATCTCGGTTTCTTTCAGAAAAATAACTCGTAACAGAGTAACAATAATGTAGATTGAAAGTATAACTCCAGCCTGTTAAAATAGAACTATTTTTAATGTTTTCCATTATTTCAATATACTGTATAAAGAACGCACAATGACTTTAATTGTTTTGAGCATATGATTCATAGCTAAACGTATTACGTAATGCAATCTCTGTTTATTCAGGTACAGTAACTATTATTAATGTGTACTGATCATAATGCGCATGCGCAGATAAAATGAACGTTTCAAAATCTGAATATTTTTTTAGATCATATTGACATTAATAAACTTGATTTTCACCCCACAACGAAGTCGACGCCATTTTTTATTCATGAGATTTCTAGCTGGGAAAATGTCTACACAAACACATTTTTGCAGGCTATAATTTTTGTAAAAATACAATACAATAATATTGTAATAATTATACTTATAACAATAACATGAAAATATAAACATTACTGGCCAATTAATATGACAAATCATAGTTCACAGCTTCCGAAGACGCAAATGAAAAGATCAAACAAATTTATATTGTTTGTATTTAACAATATTTATTTGATATTACTAATGTATCTTGATTTTGAATTGCAAATATTTAAATTCGTTAAAAAATTTATGTAATTTAAAAAGAAAAACGAAATTCCTATAAGATTACTCGTTTGTCAGACTCATTATAGTTACTTTAAAACCTAGGCACTTCAGCGACGAGCCTCAGGAATAATTAGAATAGGTCTAAGTATTAACTAATATTTGTTTAGGTTAGGGAAAATCATACAATTAACTAACGAATCTGAACTTAAAGGAAATGTGTTAATAATGGCGTTCTAAACTGTTTCTAAACCTACTCAACAAGCAATTAGGCCAACAGTTTGGGCCTCTTTGTATTTTGAACCTGTAACGACTTTCCTAATGACCAGCCCATAAGCTTTTAGATTTATGGGCGCAGCGCTTCCGGCCTATGTTTTAGTTGCATCTATTTACGTTTCTAATGAATCCACAATTTATAATTCTACCAATATAATAGATCAAAATTAGAATGATTAAACTTTTTAAATTCTATTAAAAGTAATATCACTAGTTTTATTATGCTTGGTCTGCAATATATATATAATAATAATATTAAACTAAACAAATATGCTTGTATTGATTGCCATTTTTATCATTTTCACCTCATACCAGAGAATACGGTGAATTTTTCTACTTATTAGTTGTAATTTACTTTTTGTTTGTTTGTTTACCTTACTGGACTGGGTGAAAAACAGATTGAAATAGTAAACAGCTATAGATATTTAGGGCTTGACTTAACTCCGAATTTGTCTTTCGAGAACCATCATAAGTCTAATGGCCAAAGCTAGTATAAACTGTGTCTGGTCTAAATTTATTGAAGTGATAACTTCTATTGGCCCGTTGGGCACTTTCGACTTGGCTATGTTTTCGAAATCTCGCGTCACGCCAGATTTCTCGCGAGATCTTGCATCACGCCAGATTTCCCGCGAGATCTCGCATCACGCCAGATTTCTCGCGAGATCTCACGTCACGCTTTTGTTTAGACACAAGTCAGATCGTGGAGAGGGAATATTATTAATACATTATTTACATTTATTAGCATAGCAATCAAATTAACACATAAGAATTAGTTAATATAATATAACAGCTGATTTCGCCCATCATCTGTAATTCTTAAACAAAACCCAGCGTAGATTATATTTTGGGGTTATGTTTACAACTTCAACCATTAAAATTTCTTGTGATGTTAATTTTCTTATATATTAGTTATACAACTAATGTAGGCTTCTATAACTATAAGTTATATGGGCTTCTACACGTTATAAGATTTGCTTTGGGGTTATAAACTGTATATAAAACTAACCTTTGATCATCAATATATTCGTTTATACAAATTTAAAGAAGGATACCTACTGTTTAACTTCGCAAACATTCGTACATCTTTGTATAACATATTTGATTATTAATTTCTTTACTGTAATATTAACAACTTCTAAATCATTTGATCTATCAATATGAATTAAAAGGTAACTAAAAGATAATATTTTTACCTTTCTTTAAATATATAATAACGGATATAAATAAACAATTTGAACAAATAGGCCTACAGTTTTATAATCCTTATAATTGTACACATTTACCGAGTTAAAAATCCCCGTAGTCATAGAAGTTATCACTTCCAACGTGTGGTCTTAAGCACACCCAGTTAATTTTTGGGTGTAGACACGTTCCACTAACTGTAAAACTATCAAGTTTCCAAGCAGTTCAAAGAGCAACAGTAAGTTATGCAGCTCAAGTTTGGGGTTATAGGGAATTTAATAGTGTTGGAAAAGTATTTTGGTTTTTTATAAAAAAGTTACTAGGTCTACCTCTAAACACACCAAATTATGCAATTTATCTGGAGACTGGGATAGATAAGCTGTATTTGTATACTTTGAAGCTTCATTTTAAGTATTTGTTTGGAGTGGTATCTATGCCGGAAGACAGGTTGCCAAAAATTTTGGCAAAAAAATAGTGAATTCTAACATTTCATGGTATAAAGAATGGAAGATTTTAGGGGCCAAATATAAAGTGGGGATAGACAAGAATTTAGAAGTGTGGGACAAAATTAACTGTAGTTCTAAAAATACTCAATTAAAATATTTACTGAAAAAATATGTTTGGAACAGAGGGAACAGCTTCTACTAGCAGCAAAAAATGGGAAATTCCATAAAATTTACTCCAGTTTAGATTTTAACCTAGGGCAAAAACACTATTTTAACTGTAGTAAAAATGAATATAAGTTGCAGGAAATAAAATGGGCATTTAATTGTAGAGCCGAGTTAATTCATTTAAATTTTAAACCGTGGGTTGAAGGGAAAAATTATCTTTGTTCGTTATGTAATATGGGAGTAAACGGAGACGTTTACCATTTTGTGGCAGAATGCCCGATATTGGTGCAACATAGAAAATCGTATTTGGGTAAAGAATGATTATCGATGTCAGAGTTCAAGGACTTTATGAATGGTAAGGATTGGGGAGTATTATGTAAATATCTTGAACAAGCATGGCATTATACCCTAGATGGGCATTGATAAAAGAATTTAACTTGTGATAATACTTTTAGGTTGCGATCGCTGATCTTTATTGTTATTAGGAATTTAATATCTGTACTCATTTCTAATCAAACTTGTATTTATGTGTGTATTCATAATTTTTGTTTGTCTAAGTAAGTGTAAGTTTATAGTTCTGTGGCTATTAATTAATAAATTATTGACGTTATAATTCTGTAAAGTAAAGTAATAAAGCGTATGTTATTATTATTATTATTACTGGACTGGGTATAAATATTTCATAAATACCTGTGTATCACTTTTTTTGTGCTGCTCACAGTCCTGCTTAATGTCTATATTTAACGAGACAACGATCGTTTCGCCTTTCGATCAGGCATTTTCAAGTCACTTTAAAATTCATAAACAATAATTGGCATTATTTTAATGCACGTCAAAAATATCACATAGGCTACAGTTTTACACACCAAACATTACACAACACAATTTAAAATCTTTTAAAAACAAATTTTAAAAAACAAACGAATATTAATTTAATGTAAGCCTACATAAATCACAACACACGGGTCTAAAAATTCAACAATTACATTTATTAAACTTGCAAATGTGCTCCTGTCTGTTACAGCGCCGGCACTCTGTGTGCATCGTAACACAATTATAATTGCATCGTAACAATAATACCAATTATTGTTTATGAATTTTAAAGTGACTTGAAAATGCCTGATCGAAAGGCGAAACGATTGTTGTTTCGTTAAATATAGACATTAAGCAGGACTGTGAGCAGCACAAAAAAAGTGATACACAGGTATTTATGAAATTTTAGTTGTAACACAAATAATTTACAAATTTAAAATTTTACCCAGGCCTACAAAATTTGTTTTTGAATAACAAAATTTCGCCATATTACAAGTTTTATTGAAAATAATTACACATTTTTTATTTATAGAACAATATAAACACATAGATATAGGAAATATAACTTAAACTTTGTTTTTTATTAACCCATTTTGCTTTACTGACGAAGAGTCTCAAAACTAGTATACATATATTTTCAAAATTTAACAGTAATTGACTTCTTTAAACTTTGTCAGCAATAACAACGTAGATGATAAAAACGTGAACAGTGAAAACATTTTCTGTCTACCAGGATGGCCTAGCTAAACAATTTTATTTCAATTAATTACGAGACAAGCTTGGATAAACTTAAGTTATTTAAATCTCTTATTTTACTTATAGAATTATTGGTTTTCATTTGTAAAATATTATATTAAAAAATATAACAACAATTACTTAATATATATATATATGTTTGAGACTTAAGATAACTATGTATTTAAGTTTTATGTAACTTATTTACCTAGCCTACATCTAACTATTGTTAGGCCTACAATTATAGCCTATTATAAAAGGCCCGGAGGAATATAAACATAAGGGTTTGGAATTATAGTAATGGATAGGATGGTTTCTGCTATTATAACATAGTTAAACATACTAGAGTTTCAAGTAATAATGGCACTGATACAGTATGCAAATTAACACTGCATAATGGATGAGAATCACTTGGTTTTCAATCAATAGGCCTAATCCTCCAATTTCAACGGCATACACTTTTTTTAAACTCACCAGCACCGACTCAAATTTTGCAAAATCTCTTAATGGTAACAGAAATAGCAATTCTATATTTTAATTTGTACCTAAACATCAAATTTAAATTTTTTAAAGAAATATTTTAACTTTAAAAACATTTAATTATTAAAAATAAATTAAAGGTATTTGAAAAAAGAAAATTACATTATGCCCAACCATAGTTGACTAATAGGCGTTAAGGTTCATTAATACTAAAATTTACAAATTTAAATTTTTCAGTCTACAAAATAATGTTTAGATGTAGCCTATTAATAACATTAATTAATATGTATCATATTATTAAGTTCTACGTACCAATATGAATTATAGTAGTTTTAAGTCAAGTTAAAATCTATGCGTATGATTTAGGCCTAAACTTGACTATAGTTTATGTAAGGATTAGGATTTATAAATAAATGCCGGGTTCAATGGCTTCATCAGCTTGGAGTTAATCTTTCTTTAAGCTTTGTCTGACGTTATTCACTCGGTTCAGTTATTTTATAAAACGAAATAAATTGACCACTTAAGCTTCTAAAATAAGTTCAACGACTCCAAAAGTCGCCAGGATGGCGTGTAAGGAAATAAAGCACGGTGGTTATTTTAATTGGAAAGTTGAGTTCATTTTGTGCTTTTACCCACCTACGTCTCCAAGGCTACATTGAAAGGAAAGTATTTTTAACTATTTGCCGGAAAAGCAGAGTGAGTGGTCGGCAACGGTTAAAGGTTTTTGAAAATAGGTACACATTTTAATTTATAAAACATGATAAACACATAGATATAGAAAATATAAATTGAGCTTTGTTTTTAATTAACACATTTTGCTTTGCCGAAGAAGAGTCTCAAAACTCGTATTTATTTTTAAAATTTATAGGAACAGTATAAAGAACAGTAGGGTAATTGACTTCTTTAAATTTTGTCATCAATATTTAAACAAAACCCGTCGTCAAGGCAATGAAATAGAGATCCCAAATTAATAATATATTTATATTTCAATCTATCTAGTTTTGAAGTGCACAACTAGTCAAATTTTAAATTAATTCGGTGTACCCTATAATATTTTGTTATAGTTTATATTTTTTAGAGAGTGGTTTCATTTGGATTTGTTTTTTTCACAAAAAATAAATACAAAGTGTATGTCTATAAATATTTAAAAAATTTGATCTTGACAGATTTTTATTTTAAATTAAATTTTAATTATTTATTTTAAACTAACTTTTAATTTAAATAATTAATCAATATGTGTCCACTTGTATGCAATTTTTCTGTGTAGCCTACATAGTATTAAGTATTGTGTCAATAATATGTTTTTAATCAAACATTATATACAAAATATAACTAAACATATCTAATAAAATAGAAAATAAATATGTTATAAATTTGAACAGAAATAACAGACAATAAATAATCATGGTTATTGGACCGTCTGAGATGTAGGCATATGTTTATATCTATATATATAAAATTCAATGTATGTCCGTTTGTATGTTTGTCCTTTATGCGTTACCAAACCGTCCATCCGATTGCTTTGAAATTTTGCATAGTTAACACAGGTTAACCCTAGGAAGGTTTTAGGCCATTTACCGAAGTCCTAGGACATTAGGGCTACGCCCCAGTGGCCCTCAAAGTTTCAATGTTAATCTTATGGAAGGTCAATCTTAAGGAAGAAGAAGAAAGATTTTATCAGGGGCACAAAAAACAGCTGTTCATACGAAAAGCTTAAAACAGCTGATTTTGATCAACAACTGATTTGGATCAAAAACTGAATATAATTTTAGGTTAGGTAAATCAAGCAATAGCAATAGCGAAGCATTTGCGGGTCCACTAGTTGTATACTATTATAGACCCTAGGCTATGCTTAGTAATAATTTATTTTATAAACATTATTAATCTATAATTTATCTAACATTTATTTAACATTATTATCTATGCTTTTTGACTACAACTACTATGTCCCAATTTTACCACTTAAATAGGCCTACACTTTGTATTCGTTTAAGTTTAAAGTCCGAATTTTTAGCCAATAGGCCTATTAAACATTCAAAACGATAATCAGACAACTCAGGTAAATTTTCATTTCGGGGTTTGCAAAGGGAACAGGCCTTTTCGCTTGTAGCATTCCTATGAATAATATTTGATTAGGCCTAACTGAATACTTTACGGTAATTTGGTATGTCAATAAAGTCTGTTATTCACTGTAATTGAATCCCAAATTTCATCTTACCAAAAACTAAAAATATATTTATTAAATTTATGAAATTATCAACATTTAGAAATTAGTCTATCAAGGAAAACTAATAACCTAACACTATATGAAACTAGATATTTTAATACGTTTTCTTTGTAGTAGGGCCTGTAATGTTTTTGACAGAAAATCTCTTTACTTAAGATCAATTTCTATTTTATTGTATGAGGTATATAGGCCTATAAATTATCCGACTTTGATAGTTTCTTAGTTCAAAACGTTTTAGTTATGCCTATTATGGATTTATAATGTTTTAAGAACAAGTGATTAACTTTAACTTACTTTTAAATAAGTTTATTTTTCTCTAGCCTATATGTGTATTTGTTATTAGGCCTATTTTGTTTTACAAATTACAAAGGCTTTTTATATAAGGCTTTTTTCAGTTCTATGTAATTACAAAATATTATTGACTGCCTAAAATACCGTATTGGTTATTCGTTGAATTAATAAAGTTATTTTAATGTAATCTTATATTTAGGGAAAAAATTGAGCTTTTCATGTCCAAAACAACACTATAACCTACAATTTGTTCAAGCTATTTTAAACTAAGCCATGTTTTCTAAACGTTTGTTACTATTTTAACCTAAAATTTACCATTGGAAAAAAACTACTTGTATTATTTCCTGTTCGTAGACGAAAAATTTACAATGTAGGCTACTATCAAAAATAATTAAAGATTTTAGTTTACAAATATTCGCTAGAATAAAAAAGAAATTTAAATAGAAAATAGTAGGCCTACAACTAGCATTCAAAAAAACAACAACATGTAGCTTTCAAATGAACTGCACACACAAATTGTAAAGCGTAAAACAAAAACTGTAGGCCTTAATTCATTTTAATGTTAGTCTTTTAATTATGGAAAAATTAAGTAGTTTTGACCCGATGCTGCAAATGCTTAGTTTCAAACGGCCAACTAATGTTTTTCTTATTTAAATGTTTATAATGTTGTATTATTCTCGATAGTTGACTTATTCCTAAATAAAATTTGAACAATTTAAACGGAATTATAAAACTTAATAGAAAGACAAATACCAAATTCTAAAAATACAATCATTATTTTTTAATCGCTGTTAAAAGGTAAAAGTGTTACCTAATACATTTTTAACGTAAGTTTTTCTTTTAATTTTGGTAAAATAATGGCCAACTACAACAGTTTAGTTTTATTCCGCCTACCTTTAACAGATACAGCGTGTTCAGTTTGGTCTACCCTCTCCCATCATCCGCCCTTATATATTAACCAACCACAAGCGTTGTTTGCTCAACTACCCCTCCAGTTACACCCCCCATGTTGTGGTTACTTTGATAGAGGACCATACGAAAGTGATAATGGTTTAGTTTGTTTCTTGTGCGGCTCTTGGCAACAACTTTGAAAGTATCAACTCCAAACACAAAACATAGTAAGTCAACTTATACATTTAGAAAAAAATGATTGCTCCTATTATTACTGTTCTTAAACTGATAAGTTCTTAAATTCGCTAATTTTGTTTAGTACTATAGGCTGTTAATTAAAAATGATTTGCTGTTATTATTGTTATATTTAATTTGATTTGTAATACTTCCAATTTTATAACGATGACACATTTTGTTAGTGTTTTTTTTAACGTGATAAATGTATAATTTAAGTTTTAGTTATATTCATTTAAAGTTGAAGTATTTCTAGTTTATATTTACATATTTGGTTTTGAGTAAATTTAGTGCGCATCATTTTAAGTTGTGTAAATTCATCATTTACCCGATTTAAAATAAAATATTTATAACTAGATAAATAAAGCAAGTCGTATTAACTGAAGTTCAAAATAAATTGAAAACGTTATGATATTTAATGTTAAAAACTTTAAACAAAACCTGTTTGGGTGGAGTTTTTTTCTTATATTTTTTATTTAGTTGTGCATTCTTAATTTAAATATTTATAGTTTACATTTATTTATTTCGAAATAAATTTACAATGTTTCTTTCATCTATTGATTTAATTTTAAAATCAAATATTTAATTAAAAAAGTACTAAAGAATGACGTGTGACTGAAACATTTAACGAAAACGTAACCAAAAATACATTTAATTGTAATTTTAATGTTAAATAAACTATACCAGAAACTATAGTATAGTGAGAAAGTAAAATGTGTTTGTTTCTATAATAATAAACACATACAAACTTATTTTAAGTTATGATTAAGTTGACTTCTGAATCTTTTAAGTTTGATAATACTTTTCAATTGAGCATTTACAAAACTATAATCTAAAATCCTGATTTAAACCTTCAAGTTGCAAAAATAAATAAATAAATGTAATGAGTAACAATATAATTATTAATATATTACAAGAATAGGCCTAAATGAAGTCTAGTTATGATTCTAAAATATTCGCAAGTTCAAAATACAACTTTTGTTAGTATCATTGCTTGCTAAATATTGAATTATATAGAGTGCACTTTAATTATGTGCGTAGTATTAATAGTTGTGCATTTATAGCTTTATTCCAGACGATAAAGTTGTCAGTTTTTAAAACATAATGTGAGTTAGACGTATTACAAATAAGTCACACGAACTATAGCCCAGAATGAAATAGACATGCATTTAAACCAGAAATAAATGTGTTTTTAAATTATATTATTTTTTAGCATTCTAATAATCATAATGTTGTTGGTAAAATCATAAACTCTTACGTGACTCCAATCAGTAAACATTTTAAAATCAGTAAACTAACTTTTTTTTATAGTAGGCAAGTATAATTTTGTTTAATATACCCTAAATAACTAGTGGATCCGGCAATGCTTCGCTATTGCTTGATTTTAGTACACAAATATATAGTTAGATTAAATTGAAAAAGAAATGAAGAAACAACAATTTTTATTTATAGAGATGAAGGCTAACTAGCCTTATTTAAAGGTTATATTTAGCCCCTCTGATGTTAATTTGTGTCTCTCAACAATCATGACCTGAAATACCGTAAATTTGAAACTATATTAGCCTAAATATACGAGTTTGTAGTTGTACCAAATTTCTGTAATGTGTTTTCTACAATGTAATTACATTAAAAAATGCATCTAGGTCTACATTCGAAACAGGCGAGTATTAGATTAATATAAATATTACATTTCAATTGTATTGTTTATTTTAACATTTCCAGTTTTTGGTCCTTTAATGTTGTCTAACAAAACCATGTATTGATATTTTTATTTGCTTTATGTTTAATATACGGAATAATAATATAAACAGTTGTTACTATGATACCCAGTTCAGAAACCCCATATTATGGTGGCTGCAAAAAAATAGCTTTTCCAACACATTAGAAGAAAATTAATTAATCCATAGTTATGCATAATTACAGAAGATGAACACAGTTCTACCTAAGTTCATGAGATTTTTAAAATTTTATTATATCTCAATAAGGTTCTACTGCATTTTTGGATATTGTTATCAAGTAGGCCTATTATTTGTTTTACGTATATTATTTTATCCGTAGCAAATATAATTCAATGAGATATTATAATATTAACTAATAAAAGACTCTTTAGTTTAAAGTTTTTTTAAACTGCCAGGTTCAAGGGCCAAAATATTTATATTCTAGGATTTGAAAAACTTCACGACCATCTGATATCTTTCAGAAGAGGACTAAATCCCCGTACATGGCGGCGATAGGCCTATAGACTACACATTGACCTCAATTTGTGTATTTAGAAAACAAAACTGATACCATGTCTATCATAATTTTACATTTATGCGAACATCTGCCAGATATATTTTTTAAAATATTTCTTAATAACTAAACAAAGACTAAAATATATTTCTATTAGCCTACTAGTCAAAGCATTAACTAATTTTTATTATGTTAAGTAAAGCTTACACCACAGACAAATATTTACTGTACTGTAATTATTTAGGCCTATTTATGGTCACATAATATCCACAATTTAATTAGTAAGATTTCACGATTTCAGTGTAACTTTTTATTTGAGAGAACATCTACAGTATAGGCTATATATTAAACAACTGTAGCTATAAAAATTGTACATGACTTTTTAAATAGCCTAATTAATTATCTTTCGTAAGCCCATAGGCCTACATGTTTAAAATTTGTAATTCACATTTTCAGTTTATTTTTTCCTTTATAGTTTGTACTTAACATGTTTTCCAATTATTTTAAACTAATTTCGTAGTACATTTTATAAATTTATCTTTACATGTTTCGCAGACGAGATTTATTCACATCTAACATCAAATGTAGCAGTTAAGAACTTCTAATGTGCTGTACGTATTAATATAAAACTATATGCTATTTCATAATATTTTTCTACCCTCTTCGACAATGAAAAGTTAACTGTAGGCTTATGATATACCTAAAAATAATTTTATAAATTTGTTTAGATAATAAAATGAACGTTGATTTTTACTTTTTTAGTTGATTACTCAGTTTGTTTATTGCAATTCACTCCATTTAGCTGAAGAAACGATATATTTTAAAGGTCTTATCAAAAGCACAAACGACCAATACTGTTTTTGGCTGTGGATGGGAGACAATTGTTATATGAGTAGCCCATTTACAAAACCTGTTAAATCCATTTTTTAAAATTTTACATGAATCAAAAAAAACGTATATAAATTAAACCAGTAAAGATAGAACTATCACAGTTTTTTTTTTAAATGTAAAAAAATCATACTTCTTACTTAATTACAGAATAATAATGTAGCTTTTATAGACAAATATTTATTTACATATTTAGTTTGGATTTAACAGGTTTTGCACAAGTATTTATAAATAACAGGTTTTGGCACTGTACTGTTGGCCATTTGCAAATTTGTTTCAGTTCCAAACCCTGTTATATACTAGTAGGTCTACAATTAGGTGTAAATTATTATTATTATTCATTATTAAATAATAATAAAATTTTGTTTACTATCAGTCTATTTAATTTTAATAAATATAAAAAATTTAAAATATAGGCCTAGCCTATATATTTCAATAGATTTGAGTTAAAATTTTTGTTTTTTATTAGGTATTGATACAAAACAAAACACTGACTTTGGAATAAAAACATTCTATAAAACTTTATTGTAGGTCGAATACATAGCCTACTTGGGTAAAAACTAAATAATTCGTCCACTATGAGTTCATAACTACTGTCTATTATTCACTAATATTGTTGAACTCGTCCACCATGAGTTCAAAATCATCTTCCTGATCTTCAGCAACATTGTCAATAGTCAGAGACTGTTGATTTTGAAACACGTCAATGTAATATTTCAGATCAGGATTGCTCTCCCAATTTTCTCCAAAGTGCAACGTCAGAAGACGTTTCACATCCGAGATTTTAGCTTCTTTCACAATGACTCCTTTTGGCACATTTTCAAGACTAACATTCTTCAAGCTTTTACCTTTTTTGCACAATGTCTTACCGACCCCAGTGTCAATGTTATAAAACAGTTCACCACGAACCAGAACCGATGATAAGGTTTTGTTGCGCCTTAGAATAATCTTCTTTGATTTTTGGAACTGGAAGTGCCACTGCGTTGTTTTCTTTATGATGTCATCGGAGGAAAGTTTCCAATTCAATACTGGACAATCAAGTCCAAGACGAATTAAGGTGCAATGTTTGTTGAAAACAGATAGATATTTTTCAGGATTTTCTATTACAGTTTGTTTCTTAAATTGGCGTTCGAGGTTTCCAAAGACACGGTCCGGCGGGATAAAAGAGTGGCCTACAATCGGGAAACACAACTCAATTTCTTTGACATTTTTGGGAGCCTCGTTGAGCAGCCAATGTGAAAGCATGAATATTATTGTTGTGTTCTTGTTTTGACCACCACAGCCATCAGAAAAAAGACGTACTGTGGTGATTCCTGTTAAGTCCAAACCACTTAACTTGTGGTGCAGTGCCGATGCAATCTGGACTGAGCCTTTTGGATATTCATCCTCAGTCCAAAGATATAAGAAATGGTGTTTTCTTTGGTCTGGCTTTCGTTAGAATCCCCTTCACACACAGTAAAGTTGTAAAGGTATAACTGCCTTCGGTAATAAGCTTCTTGATCAGGAACTTTCGGCAAAATTAAATTTTTTTGACAATCGTAAGAGATTATTATTTCATTTTCTTTCTTATTCTGTAATTTAGAGAAAAAAATATCAGCCCTCTTTTTATGTACTATTAATTCAGCTTTTAGTTCAGCTTTTTTCTCAGCATTTACCTCTGCTACAATTTTGTTTTCCAAGCACATACATGCTGAACACTTGTCAGTATATGGAGCATTGAAACTGATATTAAAATTTTCGTTGAAAACTGTCCTGAAGAATTCATACTCAACTTTTAAACCCTCTTCTTCCTGTTGTTCAAGATACATTTCCCACATAGTTTTTATTGATAACTCACTCGGAAAGTACTGCCTTTTTCTAATACTGCTCCTGCAGTAATGATTTTGTATTGGTTTAAAGGATTTTATAAATTCCTTCACAGCTTCTCTTTTTAGTGAATATTTTTCAATTTGCCGAGCTCCTCCTCTTGTCTCTGGAGGTGTTACACCTGCTTCTAGGAATCTTTGGCACAGTCTTTGGACCCTGTCACGTCCTTCCTGCAAAATGTGCAAAAATGCAGCACGACACACTCTTACTTGTTTAACTTGGCCTTCACGTTGCTTCGGTAAAGTGAAATTTGTGGTTACCTTTTTTTCTTTATTAGGCCTATTGCATTGGTTCTTGGGCCTCTTCCTATTTACTGATGTTACTGTAACATGCTGAAGAATGTAATTTTTTTTAGACTCTAGACTTGCGTCCTTATAATACCGCTGGTGAATCCTTCTAACGTCTTGAAGTGACAACTCTTTGCAGCGGTAAATACTTATCTCACCGTGTTCACATGTTGGGAGTGTAGGAAATCCTTTAGCTTGGTGCCTGTAACAAAAAGCTAGTATTATAATCAAATAATAATAATCTAGGTAATTTTTGAATTACAAAAATGTTGGTAAATTGCCAATTTGAGGATACCTGTCTTTAGTATATTCTAGTTAGGTGTCTGTCTGTAGAATGTGCTAGATTTATTGAGGTTATGTCGAACCACAGGTAATGTTGACTTATAGATACAACAGTGTAATTTATTGGTAAATTAAGGCATCACAAATTTATTTAACTTGTTCAAATAACAGAAACGAGACTAATAATTCTTTTGAACTCTATCTGTAATAAGCCCAGTGAATATTTACCTTGCTTTCTTCGCTTTGTTTCGCTCCCATTCTGTAGGAAATCTCTTTCTCTTTCTGGACTTGTTTTCAAGTGTTTCCACAATGACTTCTTCCATTGTACACTACTCGTAAAAATATGCTCAATCAAACGTTAAAAACCACAGCTTTTAACAAAAATCAAGAAACATCAAACACTAACTTCTCAATATTATTGTTTACATTTGCCAGCTCACATCCAAAGTAGGTTAAAGAGTAATAAATTAGGCTCTAAACAACATATGTTTGGCAAATAAGCTTGTGGAAAAAACTAGTAGCCAACATATTATTTTAATCTAATAAATAATTTAATACAAGATGTTGTTTAGCAACGAAAGTAAAACATAACTGGTTTTGCATCTGTTTACATATGTTGGCCATATTGCACCAGTGCATTATAACAGCTTTTGCTACTGTAAAAATGTAGGTATATTTAACAGGTTTTGCTTCTGAAACCCAGATGGATTTAACAGGTTTTGGAAAAGTAATCAATTTTAAATATCGTATTTAGGTCATTTAAGACAGGTTTTGGAACTTGAAACTAGTTTTAAATGATATATATGAGAAAACCGTATCCAGGGATACCAAAATCTCAAATTCGAAAAAAAATGGATTTAACAGGTTTTGCAAATGGGCTACTCATATAGAGTGAATGGAAAAATGTTCTCAAGTAGTTTGTTAAAAAAAACTATTAATATTTATGTCAATGGTTGTAAACAAATTGTAAAAGTAAGGTTATGTAGGCCTACTTGCTCCAAAGGAACTACTGTGGTGACAGTTACTAGAACCTGTCATCACTTTACTTCCTTAGGAGTTAGTTACAGAAAACATCTCTGCAAAATTGAATCTTTCTTATTTTAAATTAAAAGTACCGGTAGTTAGGACTATTTTAAATGTAAGATATTTTGTACACTTAGTGTAGCCTAAGGTAAGTCTTGGCCTAGGCTGTGTAAAAACTATATACCAGGTGTCTTAAAAGTCCCACCCCTCCTCCTATTATTTTGTTTATTAATGGAAATAAACAGATTTGCTTTGGGGATTGTTAACATGAACAAAAATATAGTTTTTTTTGGTGTATCGTAAATTTCAAACCGTCCCCCAAAAATGGGGTATTTTGGGGGTAATTCGAAAATTTAAAATGAGAAACCCTATTAAGTGACACCTTATTTTAAAAGTCTGGATAAAAGAAGAACATTGACCCAAACCGGAGGTCTGTATGTTGACTCTATCCAACATAATGGCAAATCAAAGTTATTACTTTTCCCCATTTAAATAACATCAAAATGTTAAAGATGATACATCTGTTATTTTTACAAGGGTTTCATCCAGTAGGTCACTCAATATGTGCTTGTTTCTATTAATAAAACAATAATAGGGGTTGGGGGTGGGACTTTTAAGACTTTTAATAGTTACGATTTCTTGTCTTTGTATAATTGTGTTTTAAATTATTTGTTAACTTATATGTTTTTAATTGTTCGGGTGTATAAAATTTGTTTGGTATAAAATTGTTATATGTTGTAGTATTTATACTAATTATTCTATTTGAATTATGAATATATATTTTTGTCAATTATTGTAATATTTAAAAATGTTAATTTATATTGGACGTAGCCTATGCAAAAAAATGTCTTTTGGCTTTAATAAAAATGAAATGAAATGAAATGAAGACACCTATGTAAGCCTATGATGATCGAAAAAATAATCAGCGAGAGTCATTTAAATAACTCATCTGCAGGGGCCTAATTGTTAATTAGTTTTCCTTTTCAGCAATCGTCCACAGCACAGGAAGTGTGCTCCCTTTGAATGATCAAACGCACTCTCCCCCCTCACATCCATATTATGTTCGAAAAATGACTCGCGAAAACAGACTTATTATAATACATGATTTTAACTCAAAATAATAATTCATTCATATTATTTGTATTAGACAAAAGGTACACTTACAATAAGCAAATAGTTAATATTGTGTTATCGTAACAGTTCAAAACTGTATTTGGTTAATGAGAGGGTTGACACTGCAGGTCTTTCAATGTTTATCCACTATCGTCAGGCCACACAGTACCTACAATAAAACCACCCTGCGCACCTCAAGGGGGAGCCTTTGCTTTACAGTAGCTGTTTACACAGCAACCATTGCATTGTTATAGCCTACTTTTAACAATAAAATGTTATTTACTAAAATGTAGATTTTGACTGTTGTGTGAATTAATTTGTGTCATTTTGCTATTGCATATCACCTGTTGATGTATAGGCTAAGCATATTCTATAAAATGTTACTTATACGTATTAGTAATAAATACGAGATATTGTTTTCTCTATTGATTAGTTATTTAGCTTTGTTTTATTTCATAAGTGTAGGCCTAAAATGCCCGTACAAGTCGTCCTCAGTAGGCCTACAGGTATTCATAACAAATCACGGATAATTGTGAAAGTAGGTCTACTAGAAAAATTAAATCTAAATAAATTTCTTATTCCAAAAGAAAAGCAGTAAAAAATATTTGAAATAATTAATTTATAGTTTTATATAAACTTAAATTAAAGTTATACACCAGTGAATGTTATATAAACCAATCTCAAAGTAGAAAGAATTCTTCAATATTGGCGGGATTAAAGGTATACCTAATGTAGTTTTAGCCAATGTTAATGTATACAAAACATTAAACGATGTATACAAAACAAAAACAACCAATAGTAAACTTTATAAATGTTTTTATTTCGAACGTCAAAATTAATAACTTTTATTTTTAACAATTTTATACGCATAAAATACTTATCAAACCAAAAACCCACAATACAATCAAAATTGATTGAGTGTTACAATAATTTTACACATATATACACAAAACCACATAAATATAAAGAAAACAAATTCTAAACATCCCGAGGTTAGGACCGGTTTTTTATAAAGAAAAAAAAAGAGTCAACACAAATAACCTAATTTATACACGAAATTAAAGAAAATATGCACCCAATTGAGTCCCTTAAAATATTAATAGCCTAGCTTACATTCCACCAGTCTTTGTTTGAAATTACTCTATGCTATGGCTTAAAAAATTGCATAAATATAAGCTACTAGCTGACCCGATGCGGCTTTGCACGGTTAGACAAATCAAAGTTAAGTGTATATTAACAAATAATAAATATATATATATATATATATCAATAAATTTACTATACTAAGTAATTTCTGCTCATTTAGGCCATACATATAAAAAATAAAAGGCCAGCTCCTAGCATAGGAAATACGAAATTTGCGTATTCTTATGGGGATTTTTAGTAACTTTGACCCCACAAAATACCTCCTAAAATTTCGAATTTAAAAAAAAATATCTTAGCGAATACCTAGGGCCACAGAGGGAGTTACATAACAAATTTAATTCCAATCCGTTCGGTGGTTTTTGAGATTTCGTGATGAGTGAGTCAGTTAGTTGTACTTGTATTTTATATATACATGTATATATACATAGATTGAAGTACATCATTGACTCTTAACCTTAACTTTACACAAACACACATAATCAACTTAACAAATTAACATAGGTACAAAGGAAATTTAATATAAGTTATATACATAGGCTATACATTTTTCGTTATTAACTTAAACAAATCAAACAAAGAATTGAAATTGAAACAAGTTTATAAACATTTTTCTACTTTTTAAACACACATTAGTACAACAACTAAGGTTTTAAAATATTATAACTTATTATATTGTACTAAAATATGACCCAAAGTCAGTCAAAATTTCCCTAATAAATTTGCACAATCTACATAATATATTTCTACAACTTTTAATATGTTCTGGCATTGAGTTTAAAAACTTGAGAGCGAGATATGAGTGAAATTAAACCCTGTTAGGTAACGTATTTTGTGATTGCGTAATTTTTCTCTTCTTGGTCCTAACAGGCTTTTATTTTTATTATTAAAAAAATAATAACTCTAAATACTTTATAAATATATAGGACATTTTTAAATGGTAGAATATTTAAAGTTCTGATTAAGGTTTCGGCATGTATCATTCTGGATTTGTTCAACATAATGCGGATACAATTTTTTTGCAAAGTTACAAAACTGGCTTTAAGTTAGACATCACCTCTCCAATCTACAGTCTCATATTCCAATTTGGAGTTTATTAAAGCGAAATAAATTGATTAAAAAAATTGCAGTTAAAAATTAAGTTTGAAATTGTAAATACAAATTTACATGGTGGTATTTATAGTTGCTGAGATAATGTAGGCCTACTCCAGAATCAAAATGTTAACTAAATAAGTTTAATAAACTATTTAACTAGTTCTGCATATGAAATATTTCACAATATCTGCTCCATATGCATGATTATTTACATTCCATTCTTTAGTTCTTACTAATATAATTCATGATGCTCACAAATTCAAAACTTAACTAACTTGTTATACTCACTTCTAGTGGTGCTGACGTACTATTTCTCACTGAAATGTAATACTTCTAGGATTAGGTTTATAAAAAGAGAAGTTAAAGTAACTAAAGAGTTCTCAATTATTAATAATTATTAAAATAATTTAATAGTGAACGAGTCAGTGTAGTTGTAGGCCTATACGGAAGAGTGATCAAATATATCATTTAAAGTTTCTGAGATAAAAGTTCAAACGTATGTAAATTTGCATTTCGGAAAATTGACAACAAAGACAAGTGTAGGCCTATATATTTATCATTGGATTTGCATGATACATTTAAAGAAGTTAGAACATTACAGGTTAAGGTTAAAGTATTGCTTGACGAAATATATTAATGAGAGAAAACCATGTATGATTGGCAATATGACAGCATTCTGTACCTCTCGATAATACTGATTACAATATTTGAATATTTAAAGGAACTGTGTATTTTTTCTTTGTATAATGGATTTGTATGATTTTTAAGGATTTAACGAATTTATAAACTTTTAAAATAAATTATATACTTTATACTTCTCCTTAAAACTTACGAAAGATGGTTACTTGCTCAAAAGGAACTACTGTGGTAGACAGTGACTGAAATCTGTCATTACTTTATTTCCTCTAGAGTCAATTACAGAAATCAACTAAATCCAAAATGTCTGACATTACCCACACTGTTTGCATAATATAATCTAAACAATATCTCAGCAAATTTAATTTATATTATTTTGAATTAAATTTAAATTACTTATTTAGGAATATTTGTTTTGTAATATGAATATAAGTAAAACTCCTAGCTAAATATAAATATATTTACCGGGCTTTTATTAAAAAAGTTACCACCTCTATTATTTAAAATAATTTAAGAGATTTGCAAAATCTGATCTCGTGACAGTTATTGACCGTCAAGGAGAACCTTTGAAAACCTATTTTCAAAATCCTTTCTAATACCTAAGAGCCCTATCATAAATGTTTAATGGACACGTATGCTTTGTGATTTATAAAATTAAAGGAATTTAAAAAACATGAATTTCAGTGGTAAGGCAATAAAATCTGTTAACGTAGGTTATTTTATTTTGTAAGTTATGTTTATAATTTTATATTATTTAAAGAGATGTCCAAAATCGGTTCTTGATAGATATTCATATTTAATGAAAACCTTAGAATACCTACTTACAAAACCAGCCCCTTCTATCAATCCATGTCATAATAAAGTATAAAAAGGAAAATGTAAATAAAGTAAAAGTCTTAAAAAAACTCTAAGAAACGTAACTACTACTTCTTCAAACACAAGCAAAGACATTTGTCAAAGGGCAGTATGCAATCAAATGTATACATTCTTATTATTGTTTTTTTAATGGTTTCTAAGGTTCCCCTGACTGAATAACAATCCTAAGATCAAATTTGTATATCTCTATATAAGTCTTTTAAATAATAAAGGAGGAAAGTTTTCAAAAATCACACTGTATATTTTTATACATAAACTGTATTAATAAGTACATTTATAAATTGCATGACAAACTTGAAAAGATTGATTATGTCATTAGTGTTAGTTGAATTATTTATTAATTATTGAAGAGTCTATTATTAAATTTGCCGGTAATTCATCCTAGCCTAATTAACTTCCAGAATTGTTCAAGTGAAACAGGAAATCATTATAATCAAAGAACAACACGCAATAAATATATCTTAATTTATTAAGCCTAATCCTATATATATATTATTTTTATTGTTTCAGTTTTTTAATTCCAAGAATCTATTTATTTGAAACTAAATTACAGCTTAAAATGTAAAAAAGTACCTGTGCAAATTTAAGACAAACTTAAATAAGATAATGAGGTTAATGTTAAGATGGTCTATTCTTAGATGAGGACTGTACTATAACTTTAGCGGGAATTAAATCCATCCTAAAACTAATTAGTTCCATAATTAATCAAATGTCGCAGTAGAATGACTATAATGTTTAACCAAATGTTAAACGGAGCGCATAATACACCTTCCGACACTGTCATACAAAATGTTTTGTCTTAAGTCAAAATATATCATCCGGTGTGCGGCTGCAGACGGCCTAAACGCCCAAATGTTAAAAATTATGTTTGATCATTTAATATAATCACATATTTATATATTAAAATCAAGCAATAACGAAACATTGCCGGGTTCACTAGTTTATATTAAATTTACAATTAAATTATATGAAACAAAATGGCAGCTTAAAAATATCAAATAATTCGTAACTTCGAACATTTAAAGCATAGGAAAACTATAATATTATGTTGTTGATGTAACGTGGTTCATTCTTTGTTGAAACGACTATTAATATCATCGGGAACTTCAATATAATATATTTAAATATTCACAATCCTCAGTAAATTTACTACTTAATTTAATGTATCAGCGATGTCGTTTTCGAAGAAATCTGACAGGACCATATTTTTTTAGAAGTACATTACTATTTAAAAATCCACAGGAGAATTACTACTATCAATGAAGAATGTGTTGTATTTATATTATTATCTTTTTAAATGTGTGGCATTATTTTTCTTTTATTTTACATACTTGTTTAGTACAGAAAATCAAATGACCCAAGTCAAATTAGCAGGTTGCAAATTTTAAATAATCAGGACGTTGATTCACTTTAGTCTAATTAACATTAAACATTCAAAATCACGAATAGAATTACTAAAATCAATGATCAATGTGTTTAAAGTATACCACTGTTTTATTAATATTAAATTTCCAGGGGAAGTAGTTCAGCTTGGACTAATGAACATAATATACAATCAAAACACCCGCAGGAGATTTACTACTATCTGTGAAGAACGAGTTGTAAGTGTATCACTAAATACATTGTATTATTATATCTATTGGTTTTGAAATATTATGTAATTTTACAGAGAATCTAATTATATGCATTAAAATGGCTGCTTAAAACTTTCTAATAATCAGTACCATATGAGTTTTATTGTAATCGAAACAATATTGTGGGTGTTAGATTATTTATTACATGATGAAAAATGACTGTAAATACCTTCGCCAGGAATTACTCTAAACAATTAAAAGCAGCAGGAGATTTACTACTAAGTATGAAATACGTTTTCAAGTGTACAGAAGTGGACCTGCAATCCCATATACCGACCACGTTAACAAAATGACATATATATATATATATATCTCATTAACGGTTAAAGATAGAACCCTATTTTTTTTAAAGATAATTCAAGTATTTAGTTCCTTAGACATGTTTTTCTAAATCAACCAAAAAACAAAAAAGATTAGATTTTCTTTGCAAAACATGATTTTTTTCCTTATATTTCATATTTAAATATACTCTATTTTTGTTAATAATTAAAATTTCTTAAAAAATCTGGTGTAAAGAACTAGACATACATCCTTTCTGTGTTTTAAATTTAAAAGCTCTATCTCTAATAGTTATTGAGTTATGCGTCATCTAGTGTTTAAAAGCAACGGTTTAGAAAAACAAAGACAATCCATGGCAACATAAGATATTTTATTATTTACAAATTAATGTACCCCTGCACAGTAAGATGGATTCTCAGGATCTTCTTTTAGTTCATAAAGTTCTTCCAGTTTCTTTTTCTGGGCATTTCTTGACTGCCTGATCTTCTTCTGGAACTCCAGAGCCGCTCTTTCTCCGTACCTCATGCGTTCTTTGTCGAGCCGCTTCATCGCCAGCACCATGTTTTTTCCAGTCTCCAAACCCATTTCTTCCACAACATTTACCTTGGAAATGTATCCTTCATTGAAGGAAGAAACAGCTTCATATAATCCGAGCTCAAGGACAGGAAGCGTAACAAAAGTTCGTTTTGGGACACGAGCCCAAATCATATTGTTCAAGGACTCGTTACTGTTTTGGGTCTTTCCCTTTTTCCATTTTTCCAAAAGGAAGAGGGTCATCCAACGATTTAAAAATAGACTTGATTGCTAACATAATAACCTCAAGTATGTGGAAGTGATTTTTATGGTCTTATTCAGAGTTTTCTATTTCAGCATTTCAGCTTTATGTAATTTACAACAGGTATTGGCGTCTTTGGGCAAAGTTCATGCGTTAGTTTTTCATTCGTGGACTGTATATGGAAATATGTAGGCCATATTGATTGGTGCATGTCTTTGACACTCTTGGTATTTCTCCTAATAGCTAATCCGTAAAAGATCTGAAGTTTTTTAATCCTTTTACCAGTCAAACTTCCTTTACCTATGAAGGGTTTACCATCACTCAACTTTTAATTTTTCAGTTTGAAAAGTCGTGTCTTCATACGTTTTTGAATATGGCCTTTACACTCCAGTTTGTCTATAGACAAATTTTGGCCATAAGGCTGGGCCTCCCAAACTGCCTGATAAGATAAATACCTTATATTAGTAGTCAGAGCAATTCTTAATTATAGTATATCACTACAGCTGTTTCGCCGATCACAGTCGGCTTCGTCAGGTGCAGGACACTTAAATAAAACACATTAACACGACACTGAACATATACGATATTAAAAACATTGTTATAAAATATTCGGAGGCTAGCTCTTCGTTAAATTTTATATTAAAAATGTCTGGGTGTGGCCACATCATTATTCGTTCGTTATCGGACGGATACTGAAAATAAGACGGATGATAGTTAACTGCCGTGGAAGTCCATTCTGAAGAAAAATTAAACCCCAAAAACCAAAAATAAAAAAAAAATAATTTCCCAGATTTTGGGTGCCCAACAAATGGTATTATTATATGTTTTAGTTTGAATATTAGTACTAATTTTACGGAAAATAAAATTATGTTTATTAAAATGGCAGCTTAAAATTTTCAAATAACAATACCATATTCCTAAATGTATATGATTATTACTATTATTCTGGTTAAATATTTGTTTTGAAATTACTATCAATTTATATGAATGTAAATAGCTACTTGACAAAGTCAAATAATACGTTGAATAATTTAACGCAAAATTAAACAAAATTGTGTTGTTAGTGTAAGGTGGTCTATTCCTTGTTGAAGTTACTGTTAAATCCTTCACCGGGATTTAGTTCACCTTAGACTAATTAAGTTTAAACATCCAAAAGCCACAGGAGATTTTGTACTATTAGAATATGTTAAAGTTGCATTATTCTTTTCTTAAATAAATATAATTATTATAATTTACATATTTATTTTCCTTTTATTTTACATATTTATAAAAACTTTATAGAGAATCCAATTATTTTAGTTAAATTGGCAGCTCGCCATTTTAAAGTATTAAGTACCAATTCACTTTTGGCGCAATCATAAACAATATTGTTAGTGTAAGGTGGTCTCTTCCTGGTTGAAGTGACTATTAATA
>JAGFPH010005026.1:51395-62858 GCA_018207615.1 Philaenus spumarius | reverse complement strand
TATATAGTTCCTAAGTAAATTATTTTGATCCAAATTAACAGCTGGGAATTTTAAATAATGAGTACTATTTGACTTTTGGGTCAATCGTAAACAATAATATTGTTATTGTAAGGTGATTTATTCTTTGTTGAAGTAATTGATAATAAATCCACCAAGAAGTAGTTCACCTTAGACTATATAACTTTAAACATTTAAAAGAAACAGGAGATTTGCTAAGATTGTTATATTGATGAAGGTGTATTATTCTTTCCTGTAACATATTATAGAATTATATTATTATTTAAAATAAATATATATTTTAAATTTACTATCAAATTTTATGAAACTAAATGGCTATTTGAAAATTTTAAATAATCTGTAGCCTACCATCGCACATTTAACGCAAAATTAATATAAATTGTGTTGTTATTATAATTTGGTCTATTCCTATTTGAAGTGGCTATTAATACCTTCACCGGAAATTAGTTCACTTTAGTATAATTAACATCAAACATTCAAAAGCAAGAGAAGATTTACTAAAATCAATGAAGAATGTGTTTAAAGTGTACCCCTCTTTTTTTAAATATTAAATTTTACGGGTAAGTAGTTCCCCATAGACTAATTAACATAATATGCAATCAAAACCTCAGCAGTAGATTTACTACTATCTATGAAGAACGAATTGTAAGTGTATCACTAAATACATTGTATTATTATATCTATTGGTTTAAAAATATTATGTAATTTTACAGATAATCTAATTATATGCATCAAAATGGCTGCTTAAAACTTTCTAATAATCAGTACCATATGAGTTTAATTGCAATCGAAACAATATTGTTGGTGTTAGAATTTTTATTGCATGATGAAAAAAGACTGTAGATACCTTCGTCAGGATTAACTTCAAACAGTTAAAAGCAGCAGGATATTTACTATTAAGTATGAAATCCGTTTTTTAAGTGTATCGTTATCTATTAAAACAAATGTTATGATTATATGTTTTAGTTTGAATATAAGTACTAATTTTTACAGAAAATCTAATTATCTTAATTAAAATGTCAGTTTACATTTTCAAATAACAATACCATATTCCTAAATGTATATGATTATTATTATTATTTAGGTTAAATATTTGTTTTGAAATTACTATCAATTTATATGAATGTAAATAGCTACTTGACAAATTCAAATAATACGTTGACTAATTTAACGCAAATTAAACAAAATTGTGTTGTTAGTGTAAGGTGGTCTATTCCTTGTTGAAGTTACTGTTAATTCCTTCACCGGGAGTTAGTTCACCTTAGACTAATTAACTTTAAACATCCGAAAGCCACAGGAAATTTTGTACTATTAGAATATTGTTAAAGTTTTATTATTCTTTTCTTAAATATGTATAATTATTATCATTTACATGTTTATTTTCCTTTTATTTTACATATTTGTACAAAATTGATAGTGAATCTAATTATTTGAGTTAAATTGGCAGCTCAAAATTTTTAAGTAGTAAGTACTAATTCACTTTTGGCGCAATCGTAAACAATATTGTTAGTGTAAGTTGGTGGACTTCCTGGTTGAAGTGACTATTAATATCTTCACCGGGAAGTAGTTCACCCTAGACTAATTAACTTTAAACTGTGAAAATCCACTGGAGTGCTAATAATGAAGAATGTGTTGTAAGTATAAAATTAACTTTTAAATTAATTGGTATTATTTTTCCTTTTATTTTACATATTTGTACTAAATTTATATATAGTTCCTAAGTAAATTATTTTGATCCAAATTAACAGCTGGGACTTTTAAATAATGAGTACTATTTGACTTTTGGGTCAATCGTAAACAATAATATTGTTATTGTAAGGTGATTTATTCTTTGTTGAAGTAATTGATAATAAATCCACCAAGAAGTAGTTCACCTTAGACTATATACATTTAAACATTCAAAAGCCACAGGTGATTTGCTACGATTATTATATTGTTAATGGTATATTATTCTTTCCTGATAATATAGTAATATAGTATATACTTATTATTATTTCTACTAAATATATATTTTTAATTTACTATAAAATTTTACGAAACTAAATGGCTATTTGAAAAATTCAAATAATCTGTAGCCTACCATCGCTCATTTAACGCAAACTTAATATAAATTGTGTTGTTAGTATACTTTGGTCTATTCCTATTTGAAGTGACTATTATAAACTTCACCGGAAATTAGTTCACTTTGGTATAATTAACTTCAAACATTCAAAAGCAGGAGTAGATTTACTAAAATCAATAATGACAATGTTTAATGTGTATTCTATTTTATTAAATATTTAATTTCATGGGGAAGTAGTTTCCCTTTGACTAATTAACATAATATGCAATCAAAACCTCCGCAGTAGATTTACTACTATCTATGAAGAACTAGTTGTAAGTGTATCACTAAATTCATTGTATTATTATATGTATTGGTTTAAAAATATTATGTAATTTTACAGATAATCTAATTATATGCATCAAAATGGCTGCTTAAAACTTTCTAATAATCAGTACATAGGCCTATGAGTTTTATTGACATCGAAACAATATTGTTGGTGTTAAATTATTTATTATAATATGATGAAAAAATGACTGTAAATACCTTCGTCAGGAAGAAGTTCACTAATTAACTTCAAACAGTTAAAAACAGCAGGAGATTTACTACTAAGTATGATATCCGTTTTTTAAGTGTATCGTTATCTATTAAAACAAAGGGTATGATTATATGTTATACAGAAAAAAAAGGTATTATGATTATACAGAAAATCTAATTATCTTAATTAAAATGTCAGCTTTAATTTTTCAAATAACAACACTGACCTTCTGTTGATGAAACAAGCTGACTTTACAGCACAGTTACCTGAGCTTTATGAATATTGCTTCAACACAAAGGTTAAATATCCAGGGTATACATTCTGTCGAACAATCGAACAAAGCTTGTTGTCTGTTAAATGCTAAAACCCATCTAAAAATAACTACAAACAAGCTATGTAAATTGACAATATTTAAATACTACAAAATAAGTTTACATTTGAAGGAAATTACAATTGACCAAACACAGATCTACTGTTGATGCAATTAACTCACATTACGCACCAGTTACTTAAGCTTTTTTAATATTGTTTCAACACAAAGCCTTAATACTCAGGGTAAACATTCATCCGATTAATCAAACAAAGTTTGTTGTCTGTTAAATGTTGAAACCCTTCCTAGAAATAACTAGAAACAAGCTATTTAAAAGATCAATATTTAAATACTACAAAATAACTTTACATTTAAAGAAAAATATTTCCCCAATACCGACCTTCTGTTGATGCAATAAACTGACTTTCAGCCTACTTACTTAAGCTATATGAATATTGTTTCAACACAATGCCTAAATACTCAGTGTATATATTCAGTCGATCAATAAAACAATGATTGTTACATGTTGAAACCCTTCCTAGACATTACTACAAACAAGATATTTAAAATAGCTATATTTAAATACTACAAAACAACTTTACATTTGAAGTAAATTACATTTGTCCCAACACTGATCTGCTGTTAATGCAATAGACTGAACTTACACAACAGTTACTTAAGCTTTATGAATATTGCTTCAACACAAAGCCTAAATATACATTGTACACATTCAGTCGATATACCAAAGATTGTTGTTTTTAAAAATGCTGAAACCCATCTAGAAATAACTACAAACAAGCTATATAAATGAGCAATATTTAAATACTACAAAATAACTTTACATTTAAAGAAAATTACATTTGCCCCAACACTGATGTTCTGTTGATGCAAAAAACTGACATTACATTCCAGTTACCTATGCTTTATATATATTGCTTCAACATAAAGATTAAATACACAGTGTATACATTCAGTTGATTAATCAAACATTTCTTGTTGTCTGTTAAATGCAGCAACCCATCGTAGAAATAATTACAAACAAGCTATTTAAATTAACAAAATTTAAATATTAACAAAATTTAAATATTACAAAATAACTTTACATATGAAGGAAATTACATTTGCCAAAACACCGACTTTCTTTTGATGCTACAAATTTACCTTACAGCGAGTTACTTAAGCTTTATGAATATTGTTTCAAAACAAAGCCTAAATACTCAGGGTAAACATTAAGTCGATCAATCAAACAAAGTTTGTTGTCTGTTAAATGCTGAAATCCTCCCTAGAAATAACAAGAAACAAGATATTTAAAAGAGCAATATTTAAATACAGTAAAACTCTAAATATCCGAATCGCTGATTATCAGAATTTCAGAAAAAAAATTAAGGCGGGAACGTACTGCAATTTGCAAAATAACGATTCTGCCTACGCGCGCTAATGCACATAGGCTTAAAATTGGCGTGAGAAGCACGCAACGTTCTGTGTATTGAAAATACTTCCAATATGCGGGTTGGCATGAGAAGAACGCAATGCATTGTGTATTGAAAATACTCCTAATATGCGGATTGGCGTGAGAAGAACGCCATGCATTGTGTATTGAAAATACTCCCAATATGTGGATTGGCGTGAGAAGAACGCAATGTATTGTGTATTGAGTATTAAAAATATTCCCAATATGCGGGTTGACGTGCGAAGCACGCAATGTATCTTGTATTGAAAATACTCCTAACACGGGGGTTGGCGTGCGAAGCACTCAATGCATTGTGTATTGAAAATTCTCCCGATATGCGGGTTGGCGTGAGAAGAACGCAATGCACTCTGTATTGAAAATACTACCAATACGGGGGTTGGCTAATGTAATAACTTTACATTTGAAATAAATTACATTTACCCCAACACTGATCTTCTGTTAATGCAATAAACTGACCTTACAGCCCAGTTACTTAAGCTTTATGAATATTGCTTCAACACAAAGAATAAATATACAATGTACATATTCAGTTCATCTACCAAACAAAGATTGTTGTCTGTTAAAATGCAGAAAACCATCTAGAAATAACTACAAACAAGATATATAAATGAGCAATATTTAAATACTACAAAATAACTATACTTTTGAAGGAAATTACATTTGTCCCAACACTGCAATAAAGTGACATTACACCTCAGTTACTTAAGCTTTATGAATATTGCTTCAACACGAAGACTAAATACCCATTGTATACATTCAGTCAATCAATCAAAGAAAGCTAGTTGTCTGTTAAATGCTGAAACCCTTAATATAAATAACTACAAACAAGCTATTTAAAAGAGCAATATTTAAATAGTACAAAATAACTTTTCATTTAAAGGAAATTATATTTACCCAACACTGATCTGCTGTTAATGAAATAAACTCAGTTACACCCCAGTTACTTAAGCTTTATAAATATTGCTTCAACACAAAGCCTAAATACCCACAGCATACATTCTGTCAATCAATCAAACAAAGCTTGTTGTTTGATAATGCTCAAACCCTTCTTAGAAATAATATTAACAAGCTTTTTAAATAAGCAATAATTTAATTTTAAAAAGTAACTTTACATGTGAAGGGAATTACATTTGTACCAACAATGATCTGCTGTTGATGCAATAAACTAACCTTACACCCCAGTTACTTGAGCTTTATGAATATTGTTTCAACACAAAGCCTTAATAATACTCAGGGTAGGCTATACATTTAGTTGATCAATCAAACAAAGCTTGTTGTCTGTTAAATGCTGAAAACCTACCTAGAAATAACTAGAAAAAAGCTTCTTAAAAGACAAATATTTAAATACTAAAAAATGCCTTTACATTTGAAGAAAAACACTTCCCCCAACACCGACCTTCTGTTGATGCAATAAACTGACTGTACAGTCCACTAACTTAAACTTTATGAATATTGTTTCAACACAACGCATAAATACACAGGGTATAAATTTATTCGATCAATCAAACAATGCGTGTTGTTTGTTAAATGCTGAAACCCTTAATAGAAATAACTACAAAAGAGCTATTTAAAGACTATAAAATAACTGTACAGTTGAAGAAATTATATTTACCCCAACACTGATCTTTTGTTGATGTAATAAACTGACATTAAAGCCCAGTTACATAAGCTTTATGAATATTGTTTCAACACAAAGCCTTAATACTAAGGGTAAACATTCAGTCGATCAATCAAACAAAGCTTGTTATCCGTTAAATGCTGAAACCCTTCTTAGAAATAATACAAACAAGCTATTTAAGTGAGCAATAATTTAATTTTGAAAAGTAGTTTTACATTTGAAGGGAATTAGATTTGGCAAAACACTGATCTGCTGTTAATGCAATAAACTGACCTTACATCAAAGTTACTTAAACTTTATGAATATTGCTTCAACACAAAGATTAAATACAAAGGGTATACATTCAGTCGATCAATCAAACAAAGCTTGTTGTCTGTTAAATGCTGAAACCCTTTCTAGAAATAAGCTATTTAAAAGAGTAATATTTATATACTAAAAAATAACTTTATATTTGATAAAAAAACATTTTCCCCAACACCGACCTTCTGTAGATGCAATAAACTGACCTTAAAGCCCATTTAACTAAGCTTTATGAATATTGTTTCAACACAAAGCCTAAATACCCAGGGTATACATTCAGTCGATCAATCAAACAAAGCTTGATGTTTATTAAATGCAGAAACCGATCTAGAAATAACTATAAACAAGCTATTTACATTAGTAATATTTAAACACTACAAAATAGCTCTCCATTTGAAGGAAATTACATTTGGCCGAACACGGACCTTCTGTTGAAGCAACAAACTGACATTACAGCGCAGTTACCTGAGCTTTATGAATATTGCTTCAACACAAAGGGTATACATTCAGTCGCAGTTGCGGATCTAGGAATTTCTTAAGGTGGGGAGGGGCCATTTGAGGTAATATTTTCGCTATAAATAAAATAAATGAAATTAAGCTGTTTAGTGAACATGATAAGGTATTAAAATAAAACCATTTACTGTGCAAGATATTCTACTTATTTCATGAAAGAAATAGAAAACACAATATTTCTAAATGATTTTTTAACAGACATCATTGGCTGTGGTTCAGTTTCTATGTAAAACTGTAGGTTCTGTCTTTGTTCACCTTAAAGTGCATAAGAGCAGGATGTTAAAAAAAAGAAGAAAAAAACAATAAATGAAATTTGTATGTCATACAAACAAATGTTATCAACTAAACTTAATTACTGAGATTTTAATAAGTATATCGTAAGAAAAGCAAACAAAAGCTATATCTGTGTTTGTAGGCTAAACACACATAAATGTTACCAACTAAACTAAATTATTGTGATTTTAATAAGTATGTCATAAAAAAGGACTCGAAAGTTATATTTTTGTTTAAATACACTCACACTACAATGTAAATTGAACTCTTCTGTTCTTTGACCCAGCGAACTGATCTATGACATTGTCAATTGCGACGTCAATGTCCCGGTGGACATGCAGAATGGCAAGCCCAGTAAGTCTGTCGTCTCCTATCCTTGACCTCAACCATGTTTTTAATCTTCTCAGCGTTGAGAAACTACGTTCTGCTGTTGCCACTGAAATCGGAAGACTTGATCAAATTTTCCACAATGAATTCAATACTTCAATTCAATTTGTATTTTGGTAATACTTTGCATACGCATCAACACTTCTACTGATTTTCTTGTACTCTTCATAATTCGAACTTTGTTTTATCAATAGTATCTCATTGAATAGTCTGTGTTTTAGTGTCATTCCATTTCTATTTTTATTAAGCACCGGCGCATACTGATCACATATATGTTCGATTGTATCCTTTAAAGCTGTTACGTCAGTTACTTTATCTAGGTTGACTGGAACTAAAGTAAAAAGCTTAAAACAGTCCAGTGATTTCAACTGGAATCTTGTTTCTAAGTCCATGATTACATGATCTAAAACCGGAATGTAAATGGACCGTTTCCAGTAATCTGAAGGGTCAGTTGAACTGGCAGCATAATTTGGCCGGTTGATTTGTTTTCCAACTAAACGAGGAAGACGTTCTTCTACGCCTATCTCTTCCATTAACTGCTTTGCTATTTCAAAGACCAGTGGAAAGACCTGATCACACTTTGCTCTTTTTTCTTTTAGAGTGTCTTTTGCCTGCTTTACTTTTTGATGAGCATGGCTGATATCTAAATTTTCCTCTTGGAGATATTTGCTAAGAATAACTGTACTACTTAGCTCATTACTTAAACAATGAATAGTTGTGACGAATGAAGTAGCAACTGAATTTAGCAGACAAAGAGATTTCCTGGAAGTCGAACTATCTTGCCAATTTGAAATAATTTGTAGGACTTCTTTAATTTTGGGTAGATCTCCTTTAAACTTCAAAATGGCCTCGTGCCTGTTTACCCAACGAGTTTCACAGTGATTTATAATTTTGTGGCCTTAAATTTTTTGAAGAATGTGATTCGGTTTGGATGATATGCTAAAAAAATTAGACACTTCTTTCATGGTACCAAGTGTATTCCTAACAGCTTGTACTTTGCTACTTTTCGATAAAGCTAAATTTAGCGAATTATTTTGGTATTTGCACAGGGTACTGTTAACGGCCTTTTTCTTTATCTCCGCTGCAGCTCATCGAACGTCTGATACATTGACGCTATTCCATCGCTCCCGATTGCAACACAGTTTTCAAAGTTTAGTCCAAGTTCTTCCATAATGTCTAGAACTGTTTGTCCGAGGATCTCGCCAGAGATGATTGGTTCAACAAATGCAGAGTTTGTAGGATTATAGTTCTTTTTATGAGGGTCAAGGAATCCCACAAAATCTTCCCTTACGGTTGGCCCAGAACTAGCTTCATTGTGTACATAACGAAGAGAAATACTTAACTGGTATGTATGAGAAATATCAGTGATCTCGTCAAAGACAACGGAGTAGAATTTTGCTTGTTCTACTCTTTTTCTTATTTCATCGATGATTTCATCTCCGCAACATTTTATTATCTCATTTGTAGTAGTTTTGCTAATATATGTAACATTAGATTTAGCAGAGCTCTGATGATCCTTGAGCTGAACATCACCACTATCTACTCGGAATATTGGTAATGACCTGAAGTTGCCGTCATTTTGTACAGAGTCTTCACTGAGGTCAACCATATTTCCATCGTCTCTGTGACCGAATCTTCTTTTTTATCCAACATGTTTTTCACATCTTTATTTTAGTTTTTTTTTAAATCTCAATAAAAGAATCTCCATCTATCACAGCCTCCTTGTGATAGGCGTGAGCAGCATGGTTCTCTAAATCTCCATCCTTTAATGTTAACTTAGCAAATTTTTGCAAAGGCTCAGTTACTAGCTTTTGCAATGGAACAGTTTTTTTCCCTCCAACCAACTTTTGGTGTGCAAGTATGCTGCAATATTGCGAAACAGTCCCTTTTTTTCGTGGTAGAATACCAGCCAATGGTACTTATCTAAGTGTCCTAAATTCACGTGTCGTTTTTCTTCCCGACCTCTTTTCATGTGACTTGATGCAGGGAAATTATAGTCCTTTTGTGGAACCCATGGGTCTGTCAAAAGTCTAAATTTGATTAGGTCGTCCACACTTGACATTTTTCCTATATACACTCCTATATCACAAGATATATATGTAGTATTATCGTCACCGTCAGCAGCAAGCGTCGAAGACGTCGAAGGAAGTGGTGATTCACCAGGTGAAGGAGTCACTTGTGTTGTCACTGTTTTAGGTGGGTTGATAGAGATAATGTCCAGTCGTGCCTTTTTTGTATGCTTCCTGAAAAGCAGAGAATTGCATCAATGTTTCGGTAGCTGGACGTACATTTTTGTTTGTTTATTTAGATTTGAAAATAAGTTTGTATTTAGTTATTCGCTTAATTATAGTAATAAACTTCAATTTTAAGTTGTTTATTACAATCACGAATAAATATGACTCCTGTGTTGGACGATTGAGAATGTTTCCGATACCGATACAAGATGTCTCAAAAATGTTACACACGAAATACTAGACTGTCTCCCAACTTTAGGATGAATAGAATAGAAATAGTAAAAAGTGTGTCAACTAAGTGTTTTCTGGAATCTGGAAATAAAACAACAAAAAAATAACACCGTTCACAGAGCATTGACATTTCAACATATAGTAATACGTTTTTCTCAGAAAAAACTATTACTGTAGTATTGAAAGAAAGTCTAGGAAAACATAATTGCTTCTACTTCATTCGTTTTTCAAATTGAGGTGGTAGCTGGAATAAGGGCCTATGGGCTCATAGGCCCTTTTTCAGGAGAACCTAAAAATGGATTCTCCATGTTCTCAAGTGTATCCCTGCCAAATTTCATTGAGTTATCTTGTTTGGTTGTGTTGGTTTTCATGTTTGAAGCATCTGATGTCATGGGCCCTTCTTCCATAGAACAGGTGTTAAAAGCTTTTAATGACTGAGGTTAGTTTTGTAAACTGTGTTTTTACATGTTTTTATTGTATTAGTTGAAGTGAAAATGCTTAATAACTATGGAAGTTAAGGCTCGGCTCTCCACATTCAAAACTACGATATTGGGTACCAATTTCAATGTTAAATAACCAAAACATACCTTTACTATTAAGCATATTTTTGTTCTGTTTTTGTTAAAAAACGAAAGCTCTATTTTTTTTTCTTAAAGTAAAATAGATTGTGGGTGTTGATTGCTAAGGATTTTTGCAATATCTCTTTTTGCAACTGAGAAAACAATTAATAAAGTTTACTATTTTTTACTATTTATATCATACGTTTATGAAAACAATAAAACGGTTTCTGAAAATGTATTCGGCAATCAACATCCGCATATGACAGTACTTCAAAATGAAACCAAATTTTTAAATTTATTCCACGAATTAACGGAATAAAATGACTTATTCTGTAGCATTGCTCTTATAGGAATCAGATTCAATATGGCGGGCAGGGAAGCACCCCCTTAATGACAGAAATAGTGCATTGCAAGAAGGAGTAATAAAAGGGGCTAAATATAAGCCTACTTCAAGTGAAAAATGGAAGCAGAATGTTGCAAGAAAAGGAAGACAGTCTGGGGAGGTATATGTATCTAAGTCTACAGGTAAAAAAGTACCAGGAAAGACATTTACCAGAGTTTCTGAATGTTGCAAAAAGAAATGTTTTAAATCATTTTCAGTACTTGACAAAAGGCATTTATTTGATAGTTTTTGGAGCGGTCAGTCAAAAGAAACCCAAGATGTCTTTCTGTCTGGCTGTATAAGTTCACACACTTCTCTTAGGCCTAGAAGAGAGATAGGCCCACCTAAAGTAATGAGGAACAGTGTTGGGAATACCATTTTAAAAAAGGAATAGAGAGCGTTCAAGTGTGCAGATCGTTTTTAGTAGGCCTATTTCAAGTTTCAGTAAAGCGCATTCGAATAGTTCAAAAGAAAATCATAGATGGTCTGTCATTTGAGGAAAAAAGGGGCCAACATGAAAATCGCCCAAAGAAGCTATCAAAAGATATTTGGGGACTTGCAATGGCTCACTTGAAGTCCATTCCCAA
>JAGFPH010005026.1:12617-51295 GCA_018207615.1 Philaenus spumarius | reverse complement strand
CGGTGTGCGTTACGTTTCTAGCTCCGGCCTAAAGCTAAGTCGGGTCGTGATAATTTCGGGAGAAGAATATCCATATAAACGGCCTATCTTGCCAAAAGATACTACAATCAACTGGGAGAGGACAACTTTAATTAAGTCTAGGAGAAGACAACTGTAAGCCGAAGAAACCATTCTGGGGACCAAGGAGAACAACTTTAAATCGCTGGAAATCGACAGAAGGAATTACGCGTCGAACTTCTTGTGTTCTGTAAGTGGCAAACGATCATTGTTACTTATAATTTTAAATAAATCCCTTTTTTACAAAATAATAAATAAATTAAAATAAACTAAATAAATAAATTCAAGTAGATTCTGGGGAAATTGAATAAAGTAAACTCGTTTAGTAAATTTCATTACTCACAATGGCAAATCGTCGTATGTAAATAATATAATCATTAATATACAAATTTTAATTAATAAATTAATTAATCACTTTGCTACTTTTCAATATATGTAATTATAAGTTAAAGATTAATAAATTTCATTGTGTTTTTGAAAATAATAATTTGTTGTTTCAAAGTTAATGGATTTATGTTAATTAATAAATCGTTTTTGAGTTTTCAGTAGAAAATTTTTGAATATATAATTTACAAATCCAATCAAATTAATCCTAAAACCATTCAGTGCTCTAGTGTAATTAAGTCAGCAGGTGAGTTATTCACGGATCACTACAAATTTAACTCCAAAGGGAACGATCCCGAAAAAGAGTCTAGAATTGAGCTAGTGTACTACACAAAAGACAAAAAAGGTCTAACTAATTTAAATTAAAAAACTTAAGAATAGGAAACAAAAAGTTTTCCTTTTCTTGCCCTCGCCAAACCTCTCAAATTGTTCTAACGGGGTAGGTAGTACAACGGAACAACGTCAAATAAGGCCTGAAAACACTTGGGTGTTATTTGATGAGGGAAAGTGTTAAAGTTAACAACAAAAGGTTGTGTTTATTGAATAAATTAAGAGGGTAGGGAGGTTTGCGCGTGGCAATATGAAGGAAATTACATTTGCCCCAACACTGAACTTCTGTTGATGCAATAATCTGACCTTACACCCAAGTTACCTAAGCTTTATAAATATTGCTTCAACACAAAGTCTAAATTCCCAAGTTATACATTCAGTCGATCAACCAACATATCTTGTTGTCTGTTAAAATCCGAAACCATTTCTAGAAATAACTACAAACAAGCTATATAAATGAGCAATATTTAAATACTACAAAATATCTTTACATTTGAAGGATATTACATTTGTCCTAACACTGATCTTTTGTTGATGCAATAAACTGACATTACAGCCCAGTTGCCTTAGCTTTATGAATATTGCTTCACCACAAAGCCGAAAAACCAAGGTATACATTCAGTCAATCAATCCAACAAAGCTTGTTGTCTTTTAAATGTTGAACTCATTAATAGAAATAATTCCAAACAAGCTATTTAAATGAGCAATAATTTAGTTTTGAAAGTGACTTTACATTTGAAGGGAATTACCTTTGCTCAGAAACTGATTTGCTGTTGATGCAATAAACAGTCCCTTACACCAGAGTTACTTAAGCTTTATGAATATTGTTTCAACACAAAGCCTAAATACTCCGGGTAAACATTCAGTCTTTCGATCAAACAAAGCTTAATGTCTGTTAAAATCTGAAACCCTTTCTTGTAATAACTACAAACAAGCTACTTACCTGAGCAATATTTAAATACTACAAAATAACTTTACCTTTGAAAAGAATTACATTTGCCCCAACACCGATCTGCTTTTGGTTCTACAAACTGACCTTACAGCCCAGTTACCTAAGCTTTATAAATATTGTTTCAACAAAAAGCCTAAATACCCATTGCATACATTCAGTCAATCATTCAAACAAAGCCTGTTGTATGTTAAATGCTTAAACCCTTTCTAGAAATAACTAGAAACCATGAGCAATATTTAAATACTACAAAAGACCTTTACATTTGAAGAAAAACATTTTCCAAATCAACGACAATCTGTTGATGCAATAAACTGACCTTACAGCACACTTAATTAAACTTTATGAATATTGCTTCAACACAAAACATAAATTGTCAAGGTATATATTCGGTCGATCAATTAAACAATGCTTATTAAATGTTTATACCCTTCCTAGAAAAAACTACAAACAAGCTATTTACATTAGAAATATTTAAATATTACAAAATAACTTTACATTTGAAAGAAAAATTATATATGCCCCAACACCGATCTTCTGTTGATGCTACAAACTGACTTTACAGCCCAGTTACCTAAGCGTTATGAATATTGCTTCAAAACAAAGACTAAATACCCAGGGTATACATTCAGTCAATCAATCAAACAAAGCTTGTTGTCTATTAAATGCTGAAAACCTTCCTAGAAATAACTCTAAACAAGCTATTTAAATGAGCAAATTTTAAATACTACAAAATAACTTTACATTTAAAGAAAAACATTTCCTTCAACACCGACTTCTGCTGATACAATAAACTGACTTTACAGCCCACATACTTAAGCTTTATGAATATTGTTTCAACACAAAGCCTAAATACTCAGGGTATATATTCAGTCGATCAATCTAAAAATGAATGTTAAATGTTGTAACTCTTCCTAGACATTACTACAAACAAGATATATACATTTGCCATATTTTAATACTACAAAATAACTTTGCATTTTAAGGAAATTACATTTGCCCCAACACTGATCTTCTTTTAATGCAATAAACTGACCTTTCAGTCCAGTTACTTAAGCTTTATGAATATTGCTTCAACACAAAGCTTAAATACCCAGGGTAAAAATTCAGTAAATCAATCCAACAAAGCTTGTTGTCTTTTAAATGCTGAAACCCTTCCTAGAAATAACTAGAAACAAGCTATTTTAATGAGCAATATTTAAATACTACAAAATAACTTTACATTTGAAGAAAACCCTTTTCCAAAACACTGATCTTTTTAGGCAATAAACTGATTTTACAGCCCAGTTACTTAAAGCTTTATGAGTATTGTTTCAACACAAAGCCTAAATAGACAGGGTATATATTCAGTCGATCAATTAAACAATGCTTGTTAAATGTTGATACCCTTCCTAGAAATAACTACAAACAAACCTGTGTTTCTTCCGTTGATGCTACAAAGTGACCTTACTGCCCAGTTACCTAAGCTTTATGAATATTGATTCAACACAAAGCCTAAATAAACAGGGTATACATTCAGTCGATCATTCAAACAAAGCTTGTTGTGTATTAAAATGCCGAAACCCTTCCTAGAAATAACTAGAAACAAGCTATTTAAAAGAGCAATATTTAAATACTACAAAATAACTTTTCATTTGAAGAAATACATTTTCCAAAAGAACGACAATCTGTTAATGCAATAAACTGATTTTACAGCCCACTTACTTAAACTTTATTAATATTGTTTCAACACAAAGCCTAAATACTCAGGGTATATATTTAGTTGATCAATCTAACAATGAATGTTAAATGTTGAAACCTTTAATAGACTACAACGTACTATAGAGCACTCTCTTTGCGAGCGATTTTTTCTGTACCACTTTTGCTCTATAATAGCTGCAGAATAAGTTAATATCTCCCACTGGAAGAAATATGCTATATTTTTGTCTGGCCTAGGTCATATAACTAATTGTCTAAATATTTCAGCTGTCTAAATATTTCAACCAAAAATTTACTCAAAATTAATCTTCGAGTAATCGTAATTAAGCTCAGTTTAGAACACAAGAAATTAATTTTACTTATTATCCACCTCAAGGTAATGAGAACAGTGGAGCTGACCTTGTAAACATTTTTATTTGTTCTTTGTATATTTTGATAATGCAACACTTTGATTATAATTAAAACACTAGGAACTATGGTAATGGTAACAATAGGTAAGTGAAAACTAAAACTTGTTTATACTTTAAAATAATAACTAACAATTTATTCAAAACTAAAAAACATAAATTAAAATATTCTCTCTTTGTTGGTACCTTCAGAACGAATACAATTTTTAACCAATTAAATTAAATTTTAATTATTCTTAATTAATTAATAAAGAAAGAACAAATTTGCTATTTAAATTAATTATCTTTATTTTATTTTATTCGTTTATGAAATTTAATTATTCAATTTATTTTATAACTTGAATTTAATTTATTTCAATAAAATTAATTACGACTTTTATTTTAAACTTTACATCAAGAAAATAATCTATTTATAATCCTACCTAACCCAGTATATTTAATAAATTTAATTGAAGCTAATCAGGCAAATTTATAGGGACAGTATCGTAAGTACGCTTTTCACAGACCTTTTAGCGACGCTTAAGTTGGCCGTCTTTAACGGTGCTGATGTTTAGATGCAGGTTGGCTAGCAGGGTTTAGTTGCTCTCGTTCCTTGAGTCTATTCACAGAGAAGAAAAATATTCCTTCTCTGTGGTCTATTGCAGTTGTACAGCGTGCGGTGATCTCGTAGTCGTGTTGATTTTAAACTTGTATTTGGCTGAATTACAGGTGATTGATGGTTAGAGATGTCTTCCTGGTGACCGGTATTCGCTCGTTCCGTTCCAGCGTTGTTAACAATTCATGTCCTGTAGGCTCGCCAGTCTAGTTCCTGAAGTTCCAATAATGAAGACGATTTACTACTTCATTGAAGTAATCGTATTTTCAATATTATTTGACTAATATTGATCAAAGACGAACTTCGCAACTTCTCTCACTAGTGAACTGTATTAACTTGTAATAAATACTGATAATTTATAACTGATATTAATTTAAATTTATGTTAAACGTAGTAAAATTTTCTAAGTCCAATTTATCTAAGAGAGTACAGTCCAGCGTGCCGAGTACAACTTTGCTAATGTATGAATATTAATAAAAGCGTTTTAATTATTAGTGAGTTTTAATAATGAGTCCCAGGACATCGTGTCCCGCGCTTATATAGTGTCCATTTCCACTAGATCTGTTACCAACATTAAGTAACATACACTACGTTTGTAATAGATAAGCTTGTTCCTAAGTAAACAGATGCGGCACAAGCAGACAGAATAAATCGAGACATCAACCGAAGAACACGTTTATTATTTCAGTGCCCAGACCTGACATGACATGGCGCAGTCGGTAGGACCAGTGGTCTGTATGTAAAATAGTATTCGAAATTTGGCAGTCTTTTATAATAAAATAAAAGTTTCAGTATAGTTAAAGTTTTAAATTGTTTAAAAATATAAAGAATGACAAGCAAAAGTGAAAGCGAAAAATCGTCTATCTCGGTTCAAAACATGCCGAATATCAAAGTGCCGTCGGAACTATCGTGGACAGGTAATATGTCTGAAAATTGGTTGTTTTTTAAACAAAAGTTCCAAATATATATTACAGCAAGTAAGTGTAACAAAGAAGACAGTGAGTACCAAATAGCTCTTTTATTAAGTACGATAGGCGATAAGGCTTTGAGAATTTATAATAACTTTGTTTATTCCGAGACGGAAAACAAAAATTATATAAATGTAGTCATTCAAAAATTTAATGAATATTTTGTGCCTGATAAAAATGTGACATATGAACGACACATATTTTTTTTACGTGAGCAGAAAACGGACGAATCAATTGATAATTATGTGACAGAACTACGTGAATTAAGTTCAACTTGTGATTTTGCTCAGCTAACTGACTCTCTAATTAAAGATAGACTGATTTTAGGAATTAGAGACAAAACTATAAAAGATAGGCTGTTAAGAATTAAAGATTTATCTCTAAATCAAGCCATAGAAATTTGTAGAACCGCAGAAAGGGCCAAGTTACAACTTGAAAATATACATTCTGCAGAATCAAGAAAAGAAGCACACGTGTACAAAGTGGACAGCAATCAACAGGAAAGATGGCATCGGAACCAAAGTTCACCTTCAACAAACAGCTGCTTTTCTTCGCATTCCAACCAAAGAAGACAACAGATAAGAAGGGATGGTTATACTTCAAATATACAGAGCAGTACTTCAAGAAATCCTTCAACGAAAATTAATAAGTGTTGTTCTAAGTGTGGTTATGAGCATACAATGTTCAAGTGTCCAGCATTTGGCAAGAAATGTGCCAAGTGTAATAGTTTAAATCATTTTGCAAAAATGTGCAAAAATAAAAAAGTTAATAATATTGTCATGAGTGATAGTGATAACCTATTTTTGGGTGAAATTAATGTGATTTCTGAAAAAAGTCATGGTAAGCAGTGGTGCACTGAAATGTTAGTAAAAAATAAGTTAGTTACTTTTAAAATTGATACAGGAGCAGAAGTAAATATAATTACAAAAGAAATATTTGATGAAATCCAAGATGAAAGTTCATTAGAGAGTACTAATACTAAATTGACTTCATATACAGGTCAACAATTAAAGATTTTTGGTAAATGTTATTTACAAGTAAAATATAAAAAAGAAAATAAGGTTGTAGAATTTTACATAGTAGAAGCTAAAGCTCCTTGTATTCTAGGTTTGTCAACGTCAGTTGATTTAAATTTAATTAAAAAGGTTGATAATGTAAAAAGTAATGCATTAGGTGAGGTTAGGTCAAATAGAGAAAATTCAGTAAAAGATAATATTGAAACTTCTTTGTCTGTATTAGATAAATACAAAGATTTATTTAGTGGAATAGGGTGTATTCAAGGAGAATATGAAATAAAACTTTCCAAAAATGCAGTACCAAAAATTCATGCATGCCGTAAGGTGCCAATAGCTATTAAACCGAAACTTAAAATAAAATTAGACAGTTTAGAAAAATTAGGAATAATAAAAAAAATAAATAAGCCAACAGAGTGGGTTAACTCGTTAGTGATAGTTAACAAACCAAATGGGGAAATGAGACTGTGCATTGATCCGAAAGATCTAAATGAGGCGATAATGCGACCTCACTTCCAAATTCCTACTTTTGAAGAGATATCTGCTAAGTTGAATGGAGCCAAAATATTTAGCACTTTAGATACAAAAAATGGATTTTGGCAAATTAAATTATCCGAAAGATCGTCTGATCTATGCACATTCAATACTCCTTTTGGGCGTTACAAATTTTTAAGATTGCCCTATGGACTTTGTTCTGCTTCTGAAGTTTTCCAACAAAAAATGAAACAGATGTTAGAAGACATAGAAGGTGTTGAAGTGTATATTGATGATATAATTATATGGGGAAACACACAAAAAGAACACGATGATAGACTAAATGTAGTGTTAAACAAGTTGAGATTAGAAAATGTAAAATTAAATTTTGAGAAGTGTAAAATAAGTACAAGTGAAATTTATTATTTAGGACATAAAATATCCAAAAAAGGCATAACCGTAGATGAAAATAAAGTTAAAGCTATTACCGGTATGGAAGCACCTAAAGATAGAAAGTCGTTAGAAAGATTTTTAGGCCTAATCACATATGTCAGTAAATTCATACCAAATGTTTCAGAGTTAACAGAGCCCTTAAGATCAATATTAAAAAAAATATAGATTTTCAATGGGGTTTTGAACAGCAAGAGGCATTTAACAAACTAAAAAATATACTCACATGCAAGCCCATTTTGCAATTTTTTAACGTTAATGTACCAATAATATTAACTGTAGACAGTTCACAAAATGGGATGGGTGCTGCCATCCTACAAAATAACTTACCAGTAGCATATGCATCAAAAGCATTAAATGAAACTCAAAAATCTTATGCACAAATTGAGAAAGAATGTCTAGCCATCCTATTCGGATGTGAACGTTTCCACCAGTATGTATTTGGCACACATTTTACAATAGAAACAGATCATAAACCATTAATACCAATATTCAAAAAAAATGTAGAGCATTGTCCTCCTCGCTTACAGCGAATGAGAATAAAATTACAACAATACAATTTTAATTTAGTATATAAGAGAGGTAAACAACTAGTAATTGCAGATACACTCTCTAGAGCATATGATGCTACTGATAAGACAGATTTAGAATTAGATAGTAAAGACATTGAAGCACATGTTAGTTTAATAGAAAGTAATATTAATATAAGCAGTTGTCAACTTAATAGAATTAAAAACATTGTCAAAAATGACAATGAAATGAAAATATTAAAAAACTTCATAATGGGAAATAATTGGCCTAATCATAAAAAGCAAATTCCAGATATTATTAAACCATATTGGAATATAAGAGATGAATTGACTATTTATAAAGGATTAATTTATAGAGGTTCTGCCATTGTTATTCCTTTAAATTTAAGAACTGAAATGTTGAAAAAATTGCATATAACTCACTTAGGTATAACAAAAACACAATTAAGAGCAAGGCATGTAATTTTCTGGCCCTATATCAATAAAAGTATAGAGGACATGATAGGAAAATGTGAACCATGTATAAAGTATGCAAAAAATTATTGTAAAGAACCTTTATTGCAACATAGTGTACCTAACCTACCCTGGCAAAAAATTGCTGCTGATTTATTTCAGTTTAATGATAAGCAATACATATTAGTTGTAGATTATTTCTCAAAATATCCAGAAATACAATTGTTAGAAAATATATCTAGTTCCCACATTGTAAACTGCCTAAAGAAAATTTTCAGCAGGCATGGTATTCCAAGAACATTAGTTACAGCTAATGATTCTTGTTTCATAGGGGAATTATTTAAACAATTTGCAAGACAATGGGAATTTAAACACACTATAACCAGTCCTCACTACTCACAATCCAATGGGATGGTAGAGCGGGCTATACAAAATATAAAAAATATTTTAAAAAAGACAAAAATTGATAACACAGATTTTGATTTAGCATTATTAGAATATAGAAACACTCCAATATCTGATAATTTACCATCACCTGCAAAAATTCTCTTTAGTAGGCAGTTAAGATCAATAATACCTTGTAATGAAAACCTATTAAAGCCTAAAGTATGTAAGGCAGTAAGACAAAGCTTAGTTCTTAGGCAAAAAATACAAAAAAGATATTAAGATAAAAAAAACAAAACCCTTGTCAAAATTAAAAAATAATGAGCCAGTACTAATGAAACATAAAAACAACTGGATTAAGTCAAAAATTTTAAACAAACGTAAAGAGCCTAGATCTTACAATTTAGTAAATCTTGAAAATAATAGAGTGTATAGAAGAAACAGAAGGCATATTCGTCCCTTTCCAGCAAAAGTACATTTAAATGGTTGGCAGGCAGATGATTATTTAATAGAAACACATAATACTCCAAATACTAAGATGTCGCCTAAAAAATTACAAAATAGGCCTACACCTGTCACCTCAAACCAATCTGAATACATAACAAGATTTGGGAGGATTGCCAGACCACCTGAAAGGTTAAATGTATAAAGTTCATATTTTAGTTTATTATTTAGTTTTTATTTACAATTTAATGGATTTAAAGTTGGCAATCCAGTTTAATATTCAGTTTATATTTATAATTTTAAGTTTTTAAGTTAGATTGAGTTTGTAGATCAAATGTTTAAGAACATGAAGGAATTGTTATTTTTTGTAAAATGGGAGATGTAATAGATAAGCTTGTTCCTAAGTAAACAGATGCGGCACAAGCAGACAGAATAAATCGAGACATCAACCGAAGAACACGTTTATTATTTCAGTGCCCAGACCTGACATGACAACGTTTTTCTTATTCTTTAACTTTGATTTTTTCTTCTCCAGATAGTTTCCCTTAGTTTTCCCTAAATTATCCAGGTTATTTTTATTATTCTATTTTACTTTTTATCTACTTTTTTCTATTGTTTTCGTTATTAAGCTTCCCTATTAGGTTGGCATTAACCTATCTCGTTTCTGATTGGCCGTTAATTCCGCGCGCTTTCTAGCTTGTGATCTCTGTAAAACCACTATTGTTCTCCTTCTTTTGTCTATAACTCCTTTCGGCGTTGTTAATTTTTCCCGCGAGTGAGCTTTTCTGGTTCCTAAAATTTTTCTCTTCCTTTACGAATTCAAGTGGTGTTCGTACGACTTCGCGGTTACGTTTTCCGGGAATGTCTTCCAGTTTTTCCAAATCGCGCTTTTCTTTTCTTCTATTCTGTAGTCCTTTGCGAAATTATGTACTAGCCGCCATTTTGTGAATTTTCCTTCGTCTTTCTTGGAGTTATGGGACTTATAAAAGTTAAGATTTTTCTGTTTTTTTATTTAACTAATTTCCGGAAATTTATTTGGTATACTGGGTTGTACATACATTATTATACTCTACTACTTTAACTTTAATTATAATAATCTTTAAAACTTTAATTTTCTTATTTATTTTGAGTCTAAGGTGTGAAAAGTCTAACCCTTTTTTTATAATAATATTTAAACTTTTCTTTGATTTTCCTTTAAAACTTTCCTTTTACAAATACTTGTTATGATTAAATTTTACTTAACTTTATTTATTTTATAACTAAATGACAATTAAACTTGACGCTTTTAACTAACTTCTAAAATATTGAAAATTCGTTATTTTCTTATTTCACCTTTCTATTAGGTCTATTCTTTATTACACCAAAAACACCTTTCTTTCTGGATTTTGAGAAAATTTGAAATTTTCCCTTAACTTTAGACTTGAATTACGTAAGCATTATTTAAAATTACGATTTGGGAATTGCATGGCTGACACACCCGTGTTTAGCGTAATGTGTTTCCTTTAGAAAAACCCAAATACATAATATTCCTGGATCCTGGTATTATTGAAGAAATCATTAATTAGAGGCCAAGTTCTTTTTGTATTTCTGGACAAGTCAGGGTTCAACAGTCGCATCCGTAGATAACGCCCCGCTCGTCCCAACTTGTTGAAGGTTTCACTACATGCGATCAAGATTCCATGCTGGTCTAGAAATATCGCTTTTTAAAAATTTTTGTAAAAATTGAAATTTCCGGAACTACACGGGTCCTGCCCGTTGTAAGACATTACTTCAAACAAGATATTTAAATTACCTATATTTAAATACTACAAAATAAACAAAATAACTTTACCTTTGAATGAAATACATTTGCCCCAACACTTATCTTCTGTTAATGCAATAAACTGAAATTACAGCCCAGTTATTTAAGCTTTATGAATATTGTTTCAACGCAAAGCCTAAATAGTAAGGGTATATATTCAGTCGATCAATCATACAATGATTGGTAAATGTTAAAACTCTTCCTAGAAATTACTACAAACAAGCTATTTAAATTAGCAATATTTAAATATTACAAAATAACTTTACATTTTAAGGAAATTACATTTGCCCCAACACTGACCTTCTGTTGATGCAATAATCTGACATTACACCCCAGTTACCTAAGCTTTATAAATATTGCTTCAACACAAAGCCTAAATTCCCACGTTATACATTCAGTCGATCAACCAACAAATCTTGTTGTCTGTTAAAATCTGAAACCCTTTCCAGAAATTACTACAAACAAGCTATTTAAATGAGCAATATTTAAATACTACAAAAGACCTTTACATTTGAAGAAAAACATTTTCCAAAACACGGACAATCTGTTGATGCAATAAACTGATTTTGTATTCTACTTGTTATGAAACCTCTTTTAAATAACTTACACTTTATCATTAGTTATAAATACATATCAAAATAACTCTACATTAGGTGAAGACACACTTTTCTAACACAAAATTGTTGTTGATGCAATGACCTTACAGACTATGTAATCAAGCTTACAGTCAGTCTGACGTAAAAGCTTGTTATCTTGTTGAAATTAAAAAATTAGAAATGGAATTAATTTCCATAATCTAAATATTAATACCAATTATGTATGTAACAAAAACACTATAAATGTATATATGCTACTTCTAAAAGTAAAAATAAACACAATTCTCACAAAATACGTTTAATAGCCATACGCGTTTCAACGACAAAGTCGTCATCTTCAGTGACACATGAACTACAACCAGTGGCGGATCCAGGGCATCATTTTGGGAAGGGAACTTTCTGGGGAAGGGGGGTTTAGAGGATATGTAGTTTGAAATTATCAAAGTAAAAATAACCAATTTGGGAGCATGTTCGTGTTGAAAATTTTCTTCAGTATTTTATGTTTTTTACTAACAGCGCTCGTATAACACAGCCTAAGGAAGAAATGACATTTCCGCACTTGCACTGCTGATTGGCAAGGTACATTTAACTTGAATAAGCGTGTGGATTGTGGAGAAAACATCTTTATCACAAATAATTAGTATTGCTCGTTAAAAAAAATCATGAATTTCATTAAGATAAAAGTTGATTAGTAATACATTGATTAGGTACTGTAGTTAATTTTGGCATGGACTCCTTTTGATATTCTTGCAAAGAACTATACACTGTACAATACTCTATAACATACAGTAGGCCTACTTTGTTGGAAGCGCAAGTAAAAACGAATATATCAAAGACCTGTATTAAAAAAAGTGATGGTAAAAATGTAGTTTACCTTGTCAAACGATTTCTAAGGGAATTTGATATAACATGAAAGAACACATCTAACTGATTGTAGAAACACCAAAAATTTTCCCGGGAAATAATATTTGTAGGAGTTATGAAAGAAATAAAACTTGAAATTGTATAGCTTAAGTTTCGACTTTTCCGCGATATTTGACGTAATTATAACAAAATAAATCACTTCACACACACCAAACATGTAAGAATTAAATAAACTAAACAATATGAACCCCAAAAAGTATCCACGAAGCAAGAAAATGTCAAAATAATGTAACAAACATAATTACGTAAACAAATGCATCGAACAATAGAAAGTACCGTTTAACTGCGTATTTAAAATGGAAATTAATCAACGTTGCCAAATCGAACAATAGGTTATTGTACTAATTAAGGTGTGTATAAATCAAGGTAACTAGATAGTAAAGGTTGCCTCATTTGAGAAATAATATTTCGTCGTATTATCACTTTATATAATTGGAATAAAAAAAAAAACTAGAGGACTTACCTAAACTGTTTAGTCACAGTATTTGGCCGATAACAGTATGATTATAATATTTGTATAATTATAATATTTCGTCGTATTATCACTTTATATAATTAGAATTAAAAAAAAACTAGAGGACTTACCTAAACTGTTTAGTCACAGTATTTTGCCGATAACAGTATGATTATAATATTTATATAATTATAATATTTCGTCGTTTTATCACACTATTTATAATTAGAATGAGTTGCCTAAACTGTTTGTTTCTACACAAAAGAGAACAAGAACAATCCGGCAACGCTGTCAGGACGGTAAGAAAAACATGTCGGCACTTTACAATGTAAATTTCTATAACGAACTTTTGATTTTAAAGTTTTTAATGTTGTAAATGTTGAATATGGTTAAATATTGGTTTCCCGGTATCAGTGAAGTGTATAAATACTATATTTATTAAGAAAAAAGTTCAGGTTTGTGTGTTTATAGTAGTTACGTTTGACAAGGTAAAGTAAATAAATACCAAAGTGATTACATTGTAATTTCTAAAGCACCACTTCATTATTGTATTGTAGGCTACTGCAATAAATTCTCTTTATCTCTACATCTTTGAAAATATTTTTAATCAAGAAAATTAATTATGCTTATATTCTCAATTTTGTAAAAAGAATAATACAGATTATCAAATTCAAAAATTATGCCTACTACATGGATTTTTGATGCATAATTACGAAAACCATAGTCTAAAGCCGCGGTCACACTATGCTGTTTAAGCTAACTAGCAGCTTTTAAAATCACCAGCAAGCAGCTAGTCTGACCCAGAACCAGCGGCTGGATAATGCCAGCCAGGGCCGTTTTTAACCTCACTAGCGCCCTAGGCACTTCAAACAATTGCCCCCCTCCCCCTGTTTTGTGGGGGGGGGGGGGGGGGTTGAGGGGGAGGGTCTGGGAGGTATGGAATACTAATCAAATAATATGGTGTCCAAAAACCCAGCAGAGTATTTCTTTTTGAGTTCTTGATTTGCCAGTTTTGGTTCTGGAGGGAATTTCCCTTAACTCTCTTTCTTTCCGTTGGCTCTTATCATTACTATTCTTTTGATTTTGTTGGAGAGTCAGAGAGTCTTACCATTATCCACCACCTATGGACCCGCCGTGTCCCGGACTGGCAACCGGCAGCCGTAAGGAGTTTCATGGCCTAAACATTCTTCTTCATAAATTATCAGTTTGGCCTACCTTACGGCATCATTTTCCGCCTTCTTTATTTTTTTCGTATTCAAAATTTGGCGCCCCAAATCGTTTGCGCCCCTAGGCACGTGCCTAGCGTGCCTATTCGAAAAAGCGGCCCTGATGCCAGCGGGCTAGTATTTCTGCTAAACAGCCTAGCGTGACCGCGGCTTAAGGCTGGCCAGTAGACCTTTAACGCGCTGCGCCGTCGTTTTACCGCATCGCTTCAGCATATAAGATTATATTATAGTTTTATTATAGTACACACTGATAAAACAAGGACTTGAGTTGAACATATCGGGTCCCAATTCAGTATTTGTGACTTTTAGATGTAATATGTAATGTGATTGTAATATGTACTACCTAAGATATTTGCCATCAAAATGTATACCTGGTTTCCTATTTTCTTTTACCCCCTTTTTTTGAGTTTTGAGGGAGGCGTTCCCCCCGTTCCCCCCCCCCCCCCTTGATTCGCCACTGGGTACGGCTAAATAAATATGCTACTTGTTAAGAAACCTCTTTTATATAGGCTAACATACGTTTGAAAATTATTTAAATACAACAAAAAAACTTTAATTATTTGCAGACACATTTTTCTAACACAAACTGGTGACGACGCAATAGACTGACCTTACAGCCTATAGGTACCCAGCTTTATGATTATTGTTTCAACACAAAGCCTAAACACCTAGAGGGTATACAGTCATTCTGTCGAAGAAAGCTTGTTAGGTATCTAATGCCAAAAATCTTTCATGGGATCAACTTCGTACATTATTAATATAAACTATATAACTTGATAAGGTGCTAGTTATAGACATTCTTTACATTACTTTATAGGCTATTGCGGGACAATCACATTTTTTCTAATTCTAAAAACTGCGATAAACCCAAAAAACTTACATAACAGGCAAGCTAAATCGGCTTTATGAATATTGTTTCATCAAAAAACCTGTTCATCATGACAATCTGTTTTTGTGTTAATTGCTATAAGTAAAAATTATTTAAATATCACAAAATAACCTTTAGAGACAGTTACATTTTGTTTAAAACAAAACAACTATCGATGCAATAGGCTGACATTACTGCCTAGGTATCCCAGCTTTATGACTATTGTTTTCACACAAAGCCTAAGTACCCAGGGTATAAAGTAAGTCTAACAAAAGCTATTGATCTGTCGGAAAAAAACCTTATATGTAATGAATTTTAAATCGCAAAATTAATAAACTTAAGCCTATATATATAAAACAATACAACTTTTTAGGCTACCTGTTACTGTTTTAAATAAGAAAATAACTTAATTTAAATTTGAATGCATTAACTTTGTGGAAGTCGAACATTATGTTATTGAAATAATAAAATGCATTACTATATTTATTTACTGCTGGTTTAAACCTAAATAAATTGTTTACTGAACTTGTACGATTTCGTTTCTTCACTATCATTAAGTCAAAATAACTTTCGGGTCAATAACCTATTTTAGTCCTTAATTAGAATAAAGGCTAGCCATAATGTAATTAGAAGTTTATAACCATTACAAGTCATTTAAATAAAACATAATCTACCTAAACTAAATTACATTTTCTGAATTTTGAACTTCTGTAGAAATACCATTTCAAGTAGTAATATGAACTCGTGTCTAAGTGTAGCACTACTTATAGTATAATATTACTATATTATATATTTGTCAGACATTTTGGATTTAGCTGATTTCTGTAACTGACACCAGAGAAAGTAAAGTGATGGACAAGTCTATTCACTGTCCACCGCAGTAGTTCCTTAGGGGCAAGTCACGCATCTGTCATAGTTTAATGTATAGTCTTCGTCTGTAGAACCTCATGTTAGAAGTCTTTAGAGACATGTACAGGATTTATGTTCTTTTTTAAATCTTTTATAATTTTGGTAAAATCTTGGACTCCATGTAAATCCATACTTCTGAAAACAATTCGTTAATATCTTAAAATATTCAAACATTAGAAACACTAATATTAAAAAAAAAAATTATCCTCTTATATTACAATATCATTCTTTGTCTAATGAAATGTTTTAACTACACTGCTTACTTAATTATACAATCAATCATCGTTTAAGCACTCTTCTAACTTATTTAAACCTACCCCTAAAAATCAAGTAGAGAGGATAGACAATTGATTCGGTTCCAGTTTTAATTAGAAAACACGAATATTTATAGCAAGTACATTTTTCAAAACATATACACCACATGTTTATATGCTTTAAGAAAATTATCAAAACATGGAAGAATGTGTAACGCAATCATACAAGCCAAATTTAAGAGCAGAAATCTGAAGGTTTAGAGCTGAAACGTTTTATTATTATTTACACAGTTTTTAAAACAGAGATAAGAAAACATACGACAATATTTAAAACAAATAATAATACACTTAAATATTAAAAATAGGATTTAATTTATCGAAAAAAAAGTTAATTGAATAAAACAACAGACAATTTCGTAAAACATAAGATTAAAGCAAACAAGCCAAAGTATGTATTCCTTCCATGAAGTTCCATAAGATGAAGTTTAACGGTCAAAAAGCCTGAACTAGTTACACTTTTGGGTAACAAAAAAAAAAAAGAAACCTTCTGGTTTTGTAAAGTATATTTTACTCTTCGTGATAAATAACGAAATATGCTACAGCATATTTGTAAAAGAAAATCTTAGTAAAAACATGCCAACCAAATTCTATAAAAAGATTAAATTTATCCACAACAAGGACTGTTTAAGTCTTGAGTTCAATTACAAAACTAATCTTAATAGTTTTGGTTTTGAAATAATCATACATTTTAAACTCGATACATATAATAATGTATATTGTCACAAATATTCTAGACACAGTGCACATTTACAATTGATGAGAACACAAACAGGCCAAATATGGGCGTATTGGAAAACATTATTTTATGATGGAACTATATAGAGTGATATCTTTAAGTATGCCATCATTGGTATCTCAGAAACTGTAAAAGTTAAAATAAATTTTAAATGGGGGACCTTCCATACTTTTTCCCTTGCATTAAACATACAATATTAAAATTTCCGCCGTTTTCCCCATATGGCAGCCAACTTATTTTTTTCAAATAGAAACCCCTATTTTACAACAAACTTTAAATGGGGAACCTTTCCTTGTCTTTTGAGAAATTAAATAATATGTACTTAACATTTTATAAATGGCCACCATTTTCTAATATAGTGGTCAACTTTAAAATTTCTTACGGAACCCTATATTTTTTATGTTTTACATGCAATTTTAAGACTTTTTTATTCTTGGTGTTTATTTCTTTTTTTTTTTTTTTTTTGTATATCCATTTAACCATTGAGAGCGCTGAAAGTTTCAGAAACTCTTATTTCAACAATTAATTATTTAAGATTTATGTTTTACCATTTGCAAACAATACAATTTAACTCAAAGTGAAATATTTTGTATAATGGAATTTAAAAAAGCTGTTGCAATTTCACAAATACTTTATTTTATACAAAATAAACGACACTCAAAAGACAAAAAGGCCAACAAACATCAGTTTAATTTGACTACCTATACATCCCAAACTCCCAGACTTACTGAAAATAAAAACATAAAGCAGACTCCCAGAGAATGGGATCAGACAGAAAGTTTTTAAGAGCGGACCTCATAGATTGGCTAACTATATTGGCTAACTTTATATCTAATATTGTTATGAAAATGCGTAAGCCTAGGCAAGTATATAAACACACACTCACTGCCTTCCGAATTTAATGATTCACACAGCTCCTTGAATTGCTTGCAGTTTGATACTAATTCACACATTAAATTGCTACATTTTGATAAATAAAATTTCATAAATACATTTCAATAAAATTTAACTATAGGCATACTAGTTAAATATAAGATAAAATTCTACAAACTAAAAATAATGTACATAACAAAGAAGAAATTTATCAGTTACACGCCTTGTGTAACAATACAAAACAAAGACTCAAAGAGAATGGGATCAGACAGAAAGTTTTTAAGAGTAGACCTCATAGAGGCTCGCACTATAATGGCTGCACTAACTTTAGGCCTAATATTGTTATCAAAATGCGTAAGTAAGCCTAGGCAAGTATATTATGAACATACACTCACTGCTTGATCATATAAGGGATAAAAGATGTTGAGCTTAGACAGTAAGAAGAAATGAAGTTTTCTTATCATAACATTATAAAATATTAATACACTAATATTATTTAGCTAAAACCCTCCACACAAATCCAGAACTCAGACTAACCAAAGGCAGTTGCAAAGGTAACATGTAAAATACACATTCCTAATTATTTAAATTGTACAATCATTTATCTTCCGCATTTAACAGCCCATTGAATTCTTTGTAGTTTGATACTAATTCAAACATTAAATTGCTACATTTTGATTGCTAAATTTTTATTGAGTTTCAGATTCAATAAAATTTAACTATAGGTATACTAGTTAAATATAAGATAAAATTCTACAAACTAAAATTAATGTACATAATAAAGAGGAAATTTATCAGTCACAAGCCCTGAGACATCTACACCTTGTGTAACAATAAAACACACAAAGAATAAACTCTCTTGATTTGTAACTAGATTCAGTGTTGATATATTATTGTGAAACCTAACAAAATGTATTTACTACAAAAATCCTAATAATGTTATACATTTAATTGCAAATACATAAAAGAATGGCAAATATTAAACCTAAGGTAACATCAATTGTGTGACAAACGCCTAGACTAACCAGCTAGCCCGTGTCTAGTCACTGATTTAAAACACTAGTGAGACAGATAGAGGCTAAACTGGTCGTCTAGGTACTGCAGAAGGTTTAGTTATTCTAATGTTCCAACAAAAACATCTAAAAAATAGTAGGCCTACATATCCTAACATAAAATATAAAACCAACACAAACTCTGTTTCTAAAGCCACTCCAATGCTAGGGCCTATAAATTATTTATGTTATTTCAAAATTCTCAATTAAATCAATAAACCTCGCGTTTAATATGGAAATTAATTAGAGTTTTGAGCTGCCAAACAACTTAAAAGCATTTTTAATGGCGTAAGCAAACACAATTGCATCCAAACAAAGCCGGTAAAAATTTATGTTTGAAGGGGTATAACAATTTACTACCCCAAAAATTAGCAAAAATATGAAAAAAGGATTGATTGATAAATATTATTAAATAAATAATAACGCAGGAGAAACCGAATGCATTGGCATTTAAAAACGCTAAGGCCTGATATCAAATCAAAGTCTCCAATGTGAGGCATATAAAAAAATATTGTAGCCTATAATGTATAGGCTTAATAAAATGTCAAATTGAGGCAGCCCACTTCCTGCGACAAAATGATAGGCATAGGTAGCTTTATTTTGTTAGTTTGACAGTCAATAAAATCAAAATTCATTAGTCTATTACTAGGCTAAATATAATTTGCAATAAGAAAATAAATAAAAATAAAAAACGTTTGAAGGCCAAAATTATTAAAATAAATCTGTTCAAACAAAGGAATCTGTATTAGGAATCAAGATGGCCTCAGATAATTATGCAAATAATACAACATTTGAGTTTACTACAAGAATACCAGCTATAAAGTAGTTTATACTTTATAGTACCGCCTAACTTTGTTAAAATTTTAAAATGTAATTGATTAATATTAATCCTATTCGCCATATTATTTAACTATTTAATACTGTAGTTTGAATTAACTATAAAATAACTAAATAATGGTATAATAGTTTAATTCAAAATGTTTGGAATTAAATTATTATTATTTACTTGGTCTTCCGAGATAGACCAAGTCACTATAATTGTTTGCATGTTGAGTACTGCCAACAGTTGAGTTGGAATGTTGAACTAAATTATTATTTTTAGTAAAATGTAGGAATATAATATTAATTTTATTCATTTGCAAATTCTACATTGATTGCTATTCTATACTACATTGTTAATGCATATTGATTTATCATTTACTTTTTATTTATCTAGCCTATTTATTATTCATTTATTTTGTATTGTAATGTTATTAATTATTACATTTAAACACTATTATTATATTGTTCAAAATAGTAAGCATACACAAAAATTTTTAATATTAAACCTACGAGAAATCAAAAAAGTTTTAAAATAAATAATTATTGTTATACATATTAAAAGTTGAATAAATACTGTAGTTAAATTTAATCCAAGATACGTTCCAGATTTAGACAACTGTATGTATAAACAAACATCACTAATATATTGCAAAGGTATAAATAAGTTGACTTACATTAGTAACTTCTAATGCTCACGAGTTGATGGCTTCCAAGATGTTATTCATATCACTCACTAAAACCAACTATTGAACTTTGGTAGTACAGAAACTTAAGTAAAAGTGGAGGGGGTGAAAAACTGCTTTAGGAGTGAGAGGAAACAACCCTTGCTATTGGCCAAAGCTACGCCGACTAGAAGGGTTGGTCATGGTCATCCCTTCCTCGCACACCACATCCACGTGAATGCCCTACTGAGCAGAATGAAAGGCCTTGATCATAATATTATGTAAAATGTTAGGTCTAAACAATTTAAAGAACTTAACAAACTATTGATATAAAACTTGTATACGATTCAAACCCTTTTATTAACATTATACTTATAAGAGTTACATTGAAAATATAGATGAGTAATGTTATTAAACATAAATGATTAATCCAGATAAGATGAAAACAATATCCAAAGTAGGCCTATGCCATAAACAACATGTAAAAGAATAACAGTATAAGACACCAATATGAATTATCCCAATTCAGTTAGCAACCCGGTTAATGAATAAATTCCGTAGCAAGAAAAAATAATAATAAACATTTAAATACTGTAAATAATATGATTTTAAATTATAAATAGGCCTACATCTATAATATGAGCACAAAACAATTAATTCCATTTAAAATGTAGGCCTATGTGTAATTAAAAATTTAAGTATTAACTACTGAATGTTGCTACCTTTCATCTGACAATAAAGATCTGACAATATAATAGCATTGCACTCCAAATAACAAATTTATTAGAGGCATTTTTCAATCAGATCTTATTTTTAAACTGAACGATCAATTAAATAAATATAATATTATGTTGTATGCCTGTTTTGTATGAGCATTTGCCGTTTGATATTTATTAATTCTTTCGCGGTATTAGGTCTACTGCAGAACTCGAACGCAATAATAGTTATAAATTTAGAACATTTGCTACGATATAGTAGGTATAGGTTATTTCATTAAACTTAGGCCTGATAATTAATTTAATACAATCTGCTATCTTCGTCATTTTGTTTTAATTGTATATCATTTGGGTTCAAATAGGAGGAATTAGTAAATAAACAAAACCAATAATATTTTCTACTTGCTAAAATAAACCTACTATAATAGGCCTACAGAGAATTTATATTCAAAGCTTAGGCCTATTTTTGCGTGTAACAAACTTATATCGTTAACTGTACTGATATTTGTATAAGAAACATAGCAGCCTTCCTTTTAACAAGATTGCACAACTTATCCGAAGTTCCTATCAACCACTAAAACGTATAGTAGACCTAACTAATATTTCAGATGCAGCCATTGAGGATTTTTTATTTACCAACCTTCTTTAATATTAAACAGTAAAACCTCAGTTATCAAGTTCCTTACTTTTATATATTATCTAAAGCCAATATAGACTTGGATAACTCTGATTTTGTGCTTTTATACTGTCCGCGAGAGGAAAGATGTCCCCAGAGTTCTGGCCTATTCAAAAATTGCAGGCGCTTATCTGAGTCGGCGCTAAACTCACGTTGCACACGGTAGGTCTATTCTGCGGTTACATTCACTTTGGCAAAACATGTAAAATGGCCAATTGAGATTTTACTTTATTGTAGCTATTTAATTGTGTTAATAGTGTTGAGAAAACCATTAAGGTTTCATAAACCTTCCAGTTTTAAAAACTAACTTATACTACAGTATAGGATTACTATATAAAAGTTTGTTATTAAGAAAGAAAGCTGTTACTGTAAAAGTTTGTACAGTTAGGCAGTAAGAAAAACCGTTATTGTATTTACAAGTAAGATTATATTTACAATTATGTAGATTGTTTACATGTTCTTAAATTACTGTACAATATTAAATTGTAAACCATTTAAATTTATATACAAAACTAGCAAAAGCTTGTTCATAGGCCTACTAAAAAACTGATATACAGTAAATCCCTCGACATTCACGGGCTTGGTATTCGCGGTTTTGATTATTAGAGGTCGCTAAAAAAAGAAAAACTACGTACTGTATTAAATAGCAATTAACTACATGTAAAATTCGTAAATTATTGCAGTGTTTGTACTGTAATAATTATTGAACGAATGTAATAACATTGTATAAATACCATGTCGTCAAAACACTCACAAATACAACACAACATACAAGATGGGATTTCCCTACAACACACCTCTGCGTGATTACAAGTGAACTTGTGCAAATGAAGGTCAATGGCTTAGGCTACTGTGATTTAGTTGGAGACATCAGTTTGGTGTACATCAAGACAAATTAATTTAAAAGAATTAATAAAAATTGCAGTAAAATATTTTGAAATAAATTAAGTTTTAACTACGTTTTAGATTATCGATCATGATCAATAATTTCGCTACTGACAGCGAACGTTAGTTCTAAAAATAGACAACCCAGACAATAAAAGAGCAAGTAGGGGAGAGGGGAGCACAGACTTTGAGAGGAGAGTGAGATGACAAACACACACCAATAACTTATAAAATTATCAACTGTAAACAACTCAGTGTAAATACTAAACCTTTCATGGACTGTTTTTACCGCGTAAAAGCGAAATCGTATAAAGCGGGAATACGTATATCAAGGACTGCCTGTATCTTATGTAAATTAATTATAGGTTTTATATTTTAGTACATAATGTTTTTAAATGTTCTATATGTCACGAACATAATGGCTGTTCTACAGGGATTCCACGTTAGAAGAAACAAAACTATGTGGCGCGAAATGTTTGGACAACGCGTAGCGCCTGCAAATGCCGTGCGGTAACATACAAACACTGCTGCATACCGTCCTGGCTCAGGAGACTTCTTTCCTCTCGCGGACAGTAGTTAGTATTAATAATTTTAATTAATTATGATAATGTAGTAATTAGACCTACTATACTTGAACTCATTGTCGTACATGTAACTCAACTTCGGACATAATAATATTTTGTAAAATCAATTCATTGATAACTGATATTTAAAAATTATGAATCAAGAGACTATTAGTTACAACTTTAGGGCGGTCCTGTGTTGTTAGTAACATACACATTTTAAAAACGTACTCTTAAGAGCATTCTTAATTTAAAAAAAGAGGGGATCGCAATTGATTCTAAATTAAACAAATATATAACTTAACACTAACACACTACAGTCAAACAAAACCCTTCTATCGCATTAAACTCATTCGATAGCATTTCGCTATTTAAAAAGTAATACAACAACCTAATTCATCAACTGAAGTTTGATAAAAAAACATTTAAAAGTAAAACAACATAACAGCAACATTGCTTTATTTCCAGGAATAACATATCATTAGAAACAATGTAATATTTATATACAAAAATATAAATCCATATTTATCAATAGTTTTACTAAAAGAAGTATGGCCCAACCGAGATGCAATTTTTCTTGATTTCGTTACAGGTAATATATTAGCTGGCATTTAGTATGTTAGATATCATACTTAAATAATTTATATTTGAGTAACAAAAAGATCAACTAATTTGTTTGCAGCACCAAATAATATTGTAAGTATCTATATAATGTTATCTATTATAATACTGCCAATAGACATACTTGTTAAAATTTATAATCTTTAGGTCTACCACATAGTTATTGTATACGTGTTTTGATAAAAACCAAATTTGCTACAGTTGTTAATTAGAAGCACATAATTGTCATAACTTTAGGATTGCATATTTTTTCGTCGTATAGGCCTACACATAAACATTGGTTTGCTATAAAACATTTTATGAACAACTAGGCAAATAAAAATTATGGCATAAACCCAGAAACAAGAAATATAGCCTACATAGATATTATTATACCAATCGAGTTGAATTTAAATCCCTTATATAATTTTCATCCATTGATTTCATATTAACGTAACGATTATAATCTACTTTAAATTAAATTTAAAATGATGAATTAATTTGATTTTCATATAGTAGGTAAGTCATTATGACCTGTTGTAACTGCTAACCGGTGGTTTACGAACATTTTTCTGTTGGAGAGGATATTTCCATGTTTAAACTAAGTGTATATTAAAACATACAAATATATTTCGAAAGTAAGTTTTAAGCTTGTTTGATACAAATTTAAATATGTTTAGATAATTGCGATTTAGGTGACTATATTATCAAACCGACGAGAAGAAAAACGATAGGCTTGATGAGGGCTCGCAACTGACACAAAGGTTAGTTTGGGTAATTCGTTATGAGTATCTTTTCTACGAATAATTAGACCAGCTGTAGTTAAGCTTATAATAGACTTGATTATAAGCAGGGGTGCCCAGAAGGGGGGGGGGTGATATGCTGCTCAGAGCGCCATCAAAACAAATTTTGGGGGATTTTTGAAACTATAAATAAATGAGACAATTTGTGAATCACAATTGAAATTTCGTGTATGTACGGTAGGATGACAATAATACATTAATATTATTGGCAAATGTATTGCTATTGTAGTATACAGTAGAGTAAATAATTTACCTATTTATAACTAAGGTATTTTTTGTTCATTGTCGGTATAATTATCTCGGTTTCGGTAGAATCTTGGTGTACAGTTGTGTGACTTATCACTGCTCCTTCCCTCCCTCCAACCCCACCTGCTGATCAGCTGTTCCATTTCCATCACAGAGTAGTGTCCTGTTGTCAGTCAGTTCATCTTGAGTGCAGTAGATAAGATTACTTTGACTTAAATAATGCATCGAGCGTTGAAAAGAGCGATCAAATACAAATAATAGGAAGTGTTATGTAACACAGTGCACCGCCAAGTGGTTGGCGTATTGTAAAAATCTTATAAGTTTAAAAACGAGTTAAAAAAAGAATTGGAAACTTTCAGTAGTCTTTACAAAGTAGCATAAAGAAGTAGACATTCCAGACATTCTTCATAAACGTGATAATTCATCAGACTGTGAGATGGCAACAAGCCATAAAGAAGAGACAGTCCAAAATGAAAGAATTTCAAGATGCCAGACCAGTGGATGAAACAAGGTTTTATCCGGCCTTACAATGGCTCGATATCATCATTCCCAAATTTAACTGTAATGTACTTTCTTTGGCAGTTACTAGTAGCTGTTCTGTCGAGAAAACCATGAGTAGACTGAAAATTGTAAAAAAATCGACTTCGCAGCAGTATGAGTGACAAGTGGTTATCTAGCCAATTAATTCTAGCCTCTGAAAAATACATTTTCAAAGAAATTCCAAATGACATCATTATTAACCAATTTGCATTACTATTAGTTAATTATGGTTAATATTGGTTAATAAACCAATCTACTTTATTGTATAAATCTTTCAAAGAATCACAGAAGTTAGACAAAGTAAATGCTAAATTTATAGAAAACTGTACAAACAAATTCTTGTTTTACTTTTAAATTTCTAAGAAATAGCCAATGTATCAACAAAAATACTGATTTTGGTCGCTAAGATCTTCAACTTTGCTAACTTATACACTTATATTTTATCATTTTCATTGTTAATAACACCCTGTACTGTAGTTTAATTCATTGTCACAATAAACTATTCCTTACGCCATTATATATTTTTTATTTAACACTACAAAATCTCTGATTCCTGACTGGATTAGTATTGTACATATATATAATGCGCTAGGTTCAGGTCATTCATTGTCACAACACAAGAGCTACTAAGGTTAAGGTTTATTGTTTATAAGGGGAGGGTTATCTACATTTGGGGGGGAAGGCGCCATGAGGATTGGGGGGGGGGGCACCCCTGATTATAAGAACGGCAAATGTTAACTTTTTATTTTATCTATTCTAGTATCATATGCTAGTGGATTGTTATTGAGTTTAAATAGTGGAATCTAGTTAAGCAGTTAATCTGGTATTATAACCTATTAATTGGTTAATTAGCCTATTATAAACTCTATTCGTACCTATACACTGCTGCTAACCAATTATGGTTGAAATTATTGGTATAGGCCTGTCATTTCTTATAAGAGACAATGTTATAGTGCGTTTATTATTATTTGAAATCTACATGTGCATTTCTTAAACATAAATAGCGGCAAAGATAACTGATTTTAGCGGCAACTGTTGCGTTTAGTTTTATTATTGATTTTGAAGTATCACCTATTTTCTGGCACCTAGGACATTATTTCCAACATGCATACAGTCGGTCGTGCCATTCAATTCTAAGAACTAAAATAATCCTTTGTAAGTCGAAATACCATCTGCTGAAGCGAAAGACAACCCGTCAGTTTTTAATAACAATAGTCCCAATTTCCAGTTTACCTGCTATTATTTAAAAAGGTTGTTAGCATTCATATCATAGAATATCGTTGAACTCGGTGTACTGTTAGGGTTTATACCTGTGTGAAACAAGTGCTGTCAACAACAACTGCTTTGTTCTTCAAAGCATATTTTGCTTCAGGAAATTATATTCAACAAATTACGATTTTCAAGGGTGTGTAATAGCAGACCAAAACATTCAGCTATCTGTAGCTTTTATCGAAGTTTGAAATAAACTGTTATAACTTACGGGATGTTGCTCATGAACAATTAAACTATAATTATTAGATCATAAAAATTATCAATTACAAGTTTAACAATGTTTGCTTGTAAACAAGTACAAAAACACAATTTTTACTTGAACATAGTGCCACGCGCCAACCTCAGACCCCACTTTAATTTAATTTATTCAATAAACACAACCTTTTGTTGTTAACTTTAACACTTTCCCTCATCAAATAACACCCAAGTGTTTTCAGGCCTTATTTGATGCTGTTCTCTTGTACTACCCCGTTAGAACAATTTGAGAGGTTTGGCGAGGGCAAGAAAAGGAAAACCTTTTGTTTCCTATTCTTAAGTTTCTTAAATTTAAATTAATTAGACCTTTTTCGTCTTTTGTGTAGTACAATAGCTCAATTCTAGACTCTTTTTCGGTATCGTTCCCTTTGGAGTTAAATTTGTAGTGATCTGTGAATAACTTACCTGCTGACTTAATTACACTAGAGCACTGAATGGTTTTAGGATTGTTTTGATTGGATTTGTAAATTATATATTCGAAAATTTTCTATTTAAAACACAAAAACGATTTATTGATCAACATAAATCCATTAACTTTGAAACAACAAATTATTATTTTCAAAAACACAATGAAATTGATTAATATTTAGCTTATAATTACATATATTGAAAAGTAGCAAAGTGATGAATTAATTTATTAATTAAAATTTGTAAATTAATGATTATATTATTTACATACGACGATTTACCATTTTGAGTAATGAAATTTACTAAACGAGTTTACTTTATTCAATTTCCCCAGAATCTACTTGAATTTATTTATTTAGTTTATTTTAATTTATTTATTATTTTGTAAAAGGGATTTATTTAAAATTATAAGTAACAATGATCGTTTGCCACTTACAGAACACAAGAAGTTCGACGCGTAATTCCTTCTGTCGATTTCCAGCGATTTAAAGTTGTTCTCCTTGGTCCCCAGAATGGTTTCTTCGGCTTACAGTTGTCTTCTCCTAGACTTAATTAAAGTTGTCCTCTCCCAGTTGATTGTAGTATCTTTTGGCAAGATAGGCCGTTTATATGGATATTCTTCTCCCGAAATTATCACGACCCGACTTAGCTTTAGGCCGGAGCTAGTACGTAACGCACACCGTAACTGATCAACCTACGACTTTCTTCTAAGTACCCTCGGAGCTCGGTCAGCTGTTTACTCGTTGGCGCTTCGTGCTAGACTGATTTTAGAGGGGATGCAAGCTTCTATCCACGACTTTTTACTTGTCAAACGAGCATCTTCCTCTATGTGACAAGAAATTCTCATTTCTTGCTTTGGAAATATATTTTTTGGTCTTAATATATTTCCTGATTTATTTGATGAATTTTAGTGCCTTTATTTCCCATCGATTAGGCCTAATTTAATTATTATCTTCATTTATTGAATTACAGTATGCGCTCTGTTTTGTTTTGCGTAGTACCTCCGATGACGTCACTTCCCTCTCGGTGCTTCGGTCTTGCGTTCCTGTATGAACTTGTCGATTTGCTAATTTGGCTTTGATTTTATCCAAACTCTATAACTTCTTTTTGCGTGGTCGGATTTTGATTTTATTGACTTCTATGGATTGGTTGACGGTTTCTTGTTTTTCTGGAATTTGAATGGCGTTTCTACTCCTCTTCCTTCTTGAGTTATAGACTTCATTAGTTTGGTTTAAATTTTGAAATTTATTTCCTGTAAATTTGAAATTTTCCATTTTTTCTTGCTTGTATCTTCTTCGGTTGGTCTTGAAACGCGCTAATCTGGTGTTGGATTTTTAATAGCTTGTTTGGTTGTTTAGTTATTCAGCTTGTTGTTATTCTAATTGCCTTCGTTTGGTTTTCGGCGTTTCATTCCCCCCTTTTAAAGCTCTATTCATATCTCACATGGCATTACAATTTATTACACATATATATACCCTATTTTATCAATATTTCCCTTTTATTAATCTCCCTTGTATTTATTTTGAATTAATAAAGTTTTTTATTAATTTATTTTATTTATACAAAACTACTTATTTATTTATATTGAACTTCGGCTTGATTATGCCCTATTATTGACTCTATTAAATACTATTTTTTATGATTTAATTACATTTGAAATTTATGAGTTATTGGCCTTTTTATGCCCAAGAATGACTTTACACTTTATTTTTTAGCTATTAAACTTTATAACTTTATATGTTTTATTACTTTATTTTCTTAACCCTTTTTAACTCTACAAATGACTCTACTTTGTTTTTGGATTTTATTCAAATTCTGCAAATTCAATTTGTTTACGCTTACATTTTTGTCTATAACTTTTTAACAAATTATCATTACAAACTTATTTTTATTACTCCTTGCTTATTTAACTCTCCTTTCAACATAAATCTAATAATAACAACTTTTTTTAATAAAATTACAAACTCCTATCTTTCTATGTTAACTCATTCCTACCAAATTTAGACAAGACTGGACAAGTTTATTCCTGTCAGTTCCTGCAAAGTTTTGGCTTGCTCTTGTCGCTAATGCATACGTCATAGTCTGCACTTAACTACCACAATTTTAGTTAATTCTTCAAAATTGTTAATGAATACTATTTTCACATTGGAAACAACCTTTTTTATCTTAATTTTGGGCTTTTTTGACACCCTTTAGCTTTAATCTTTTGTTATATTGACTTTTAATTGATTTTAATTAATGTAATTAATTAACCCCAATTGGATCGGTCGATTGGCCGCTCCAATAGGTAAACATTGGGACGAAATTTGAGGTTTCTGCACAATTAACTGTTATATTCATAAGAGAGACATTTTAAATAAGGCCGATATCAATGAATACTTAAGTATTCATTGCCGATATGCTTAAAATTGACATTCTGGTGACAATCTAGTAGTGGTAGATCAAGAAAATATTCGGGAGGAGGACGCTACTCTCTTCCAAAATAAAAGTTCCTCTAAGGTAACCCACGTGTGAAAGATTTTCGTATTTTTATACTGTTTGTGGTTTAATAGTATAATTTATATTAGGTTACGTACCTTTATAAACCATCGACAGTTCTTCACTTTTATGGTGACTACCAGTTTCGGAGTTCACTCACTCCATTAACGAGTCAAATATTAAAAGAAACAAAAAACAACTAAAACACAGACACGAAAAAGTCACATTATAAATACACACGAACACTAAAACATAATTATACGAGTATGCTGGCCATCAATCGAGTCACAACTGATAACACATGGCAAAGGATGTAAGGTCAGCCAACCCCCACTTGTTTTATACCGATGACGTCTGTTGAGTTGGGGGAACGTTTGGACTTTATTGTTTCAATTGTGTTGAACAATACGTTATTATTATATTTCAGTTTTCATTCAATGTGTTATGGGGTTCATATTTGAATGCGTTGTAAATATGCATTTCCTCCAAGGTTGTCATAAAGGGAGATTTTTACACTTGTGTAGTATTTCCATATTGGTGTCAATGTTGTCAATTTTATGGCAACTCTGAACTAAATGTTCAGCAAGCTTGGATTTTTGTGCAGAAAAGGTTTTCTTGGGAATGTGTTCCGAAAATCTGGTTTTGAAGGATCTACCTGTTTGTCCGATGTAGAATTTAGGACAATCGGAACATTTTATTTTGTAAATACCAGATTGTTCTGTGTCCTTGCCTTTAACTATTGTTTTGTTAGAACAAACTATCTTCTCAAGCTTGTTGGAGGTTTTGCACGCTAACATGATGTTTTGTTTATTTAAATTTTTCCTCAAAGTGTGATGTAATATTTCCCCATATTCAACACATACGTACTTTTGTTTGGTCTTAGGTGGTTCAGAAATACGCTTGCGTTTAATCAATTGTTTTCGAATAATATTGTCCACTATTTTGTTGTCGTATCCGTTGGCTGATGCTATGTGTTTAATGATTGACAGCTCATGATTATAATCATTTTGATTTAAAGGAACCGTGAGGAGTCTATTAACAAAACTGTGATAGGCTGCCATCTTGTGCGACGTAGGATGATATGAACTGGCGTGGATCGTATGGTCAGTGGCTGTGGGCTTGCGGTAAATCTTGAAATTGAGTTTATCTTCCACTTTCGTTAAAGTTAAATCGAGAACGTTTATGTGTCCATCTATTTCTGTTTCCAAAGTGAATTTAAGTTTAGGAGTAATGTTGTTCAAATATTTGTTAATCAGTTCAAGTTGTCTAATGTTGCCCTTGTAAAAAAGGATGGTGTCATCAACATATCGGTGGTAAAGGGCGATCCTTTTAGCGTGCGTATTATTTGGAGAGAAGATGTGTGTGTTCTCAATGTGGTTGAGGTATATTTCCCATAAAATACTCGAGAGTGGGGATCCCATAGCTAATCCGTCATGTTGTATATAATATTTATTATTAAATGAAAAATAATTTTGATGAAGTACGGTGCGTAACAACAGCAACAACTCCTTAATAGACTCAGATGTTCAATTTGAGTTTTTCTTTAAATTTTGTTCAATCAAATCCAGTGTTTTGTCAATAGGTATGTTAGTATACAAATTGACGATATCAAACGAAGCCATAGTGTGGTTCTTATCCACCTTGACGGCTTTGGTCAACTGAATTAAATCTAGACTATTTCTAATGCTGTGGTTAATATCCAGCATTGTATTATTACGTAAAATATTGTCTAACTTTTTGGCTACTTTGTAAGACGGGGCAAAAGTAAAGTTCACTAAAGGTCTTATCGGTGAACCGTCTTTGTGTATCTTAGGTAGGCCTCTTAATGTAGGTGCTCTAGGATTTATCATCTTTAGATATCTTATCTCGTCTTTGCTCAGTAAACATTTGATGCGATTTAATATTGATTTAAGATTCGATTGAAATTTATTGGTAGGGTCGTTTGGAATATTGTTTATGGAATTGTTACGTATGAAGTCGTGCACTTTGTCAACATAACTATTTGACGTCATAACTACTATAGATTGGCCTTTGTCAGCCTTGGTCATGATACAATCATTACTTATTAATTTATTATTTATATTATCAAGAAGGAAGAGTTCTTTCTGTAACGTGTTGTTTTTATTATAAAAAGAGTGGGTATTATTTTTCTTGTATAATGAAGTAATTTTTTCATTAACGGCATGTCGTATGACGGTTTTTGCATGATCATCTTTGACATAATTAACTGCAGTCTCTACATTTAAAATTTCGGTTACAATATTCCTGTTGAATGACTTGTTGGGGAAATTATGTTTCAAACCCTTGTTCAAAATATCCATTTCATAATTAGTGAATAAGATATCTGTGCAATTTACGACACTGGGATAAAAAGTGTGATTGACGTTTTTTAAACCAGATGTATTATTAATATTTAATGATTTGAACAACCTATTGATCTTATTGTCCTGTGTTTGTTTCTTTATGTAAACTTTCTTACTTATTTGTCTGTCAATAATACAGAAAGTGTGATCCCTAATGGCTGGATGTAAGGCATTCGCCAATTCTAAATGTTTGCTGAACAATAAGTGATTAAGTTCAATTTTCTTCCGGTATAAACATTTTATTTAATTTTTTATCCAAAGTGTTTCTGCTTGTGCTTTGGTTATGCGTGCCGCAACAAAGTTATTCCTTATGTTTACGTGTACATATTTCGGAAAAATGTGCAATTTCAGACATGTTCTGTTGAATTTTATATCCAAGTTGGCGTTTGAAACTCTCAACTTCAATTTCTTGTATTCGTATACAAGAATACGACAGCAAAATAGTGGACAATATTATTCGAAAACAATTGAATAAACGCAAGCGTATTTCTGAACCACCTAAGACCAAACAAAAGTACGTATGTATTAAATATTGGGAAATATTACATCACACTTTGAGGAAAAATTTAAATAAACAAAACATCATATTATCGTGCAAAACCTCCAACAAGCTTGAGAAGATAGTTTGTTCTAACAAAACAATAGTTAAAGGCAAGGACACAGAAAAATCTGGTATTTACAAAATAAAATGTTCCGATTGTCCTAAATTCTACATCGGACAAACAGGTAGATCCTTCAAAACCAGATTTTGGAACACATTCCCAAGAAAACCTTTTCTGCACAAAAATCCAAGCTTGCTGAACATTTAGTTCAGAGTTGCCATAAAATTGATAACATTGACACCAATATGGAAATACTACACAAGTGTAAAAAATCTCCCTTTATGACAACCTTGGAGGAAATGCATATTTACAACGCATTCAAATATGAACCCCATAACACATTGAATGAAAAACTGAAATATAATAATAACGTATTGTTCAACACAATTGAAACAATAAAGTCCAAACGTTCCCCCAACTCAACAGACGTCATCGGTATAAAACAAGTGGGGGTTGGCTGACCTTACATCCTTTGCCATGTGTTATCAGTTGTGACTAGATTGCTGGCCAACATACTCGTATAATTATGTTTTAGTGTTCGTGTGTATTTATAATGTGACTTTTTCGTGTCTGTGTTTTAGTTGTTTTTTGTTTCTTTTAATATTTGACTCGTTAATGGAGTGAGTGAACTCCGAAACCGGTAGTCACCATAAAAGTGAAGAACTGTCGATGGTTTATAAAGGTACGTAACCTAATATTAATATTACAGTTCAGGAGGCATATATCATGAATAAAAGTATAATTTATGTCATATTAATGTCAAATTTAAAATAGCATAAAATAACTGTAATATTATGATTGCATGGAGTTTACATATAAAATAATTTACTATGTAAATTTAAGTCACTACAATCATTCATAAAAATGTCTTCCTAGAACTTACAGTTTTTTTTCTTCAAAGTCTATAGATTAAGACGGAATGTTTAAGAGAATTTTGTTCAATCTCATACATTTTCTCGTGTTTTGTTGTCTTTTTTAATCTATAAACTTACTTATATTTGAATAAATTTTTCTCCAGAGTTACTTTTCCTTTACCTTGATGAAACGAAATTTGTGTAATGAAAAATAAGGTAATGAGCCTGCGGTGACAGACTTTCGTAAATATACTCACTACCCTACAATTCAATTCGAGCATTAAAACATCTATTATTATTATTTAGTTGGGTGAATTTGGCTTCACTGAATTTAAATCGAGTAAAGCCTCATGACATATAATTGGAATCGTATTAATATTCCACACAACGCATAATGCCAGTATGCATGTTTATTTATAACTCAACATTGCATAGCACTACCTGCGCAAGTTAGATAATTTTAGAACCTGATCGTCAGTTAAAAAAAGGAATTTTTATATTATTTTACTGTAGGATGAATAATTATTCTTTCCCTTAAGATTGTTTTACTCGAATTTGTATATTTTAATATTTACCTAATATATGAATCACTTAACCCTCAGTGTGTATGCAGTGTTTGATAGACACCTACGGATTTTCATTGGGGTGAGTTGGCCATAATGCATGAGGCTGTTGACCCTAGCTGCTCAATAACTTCCCCACCACCACTTTCGAGTACATTGTAACCTTCAGTAGTGCCGTGAACCTCATGTGATAAACGTGTCAACAGTTTAGTGAAATATTACGGTGTCCTATAGACACTGCATACACAGCCACCAAGATCCGTGCGGTTTCTGTCAGACACTGAATACACACACACACACCGGGTTGGAATAATTAAGTTTTTCTTTTTGATACCGATGGCTAGTTTTCTCGCGAAAGGGTCACTTGTGGCCCAGACATTTATGATACAGACGATCCAGAATTCACGGAAAAAGTTCGTCGCGTGTTATTTGAAGACGTTTCTCTAGATTCTCCTGAAAATTACGGGAGTGATAGTGAAGACAACGACCCGACTGCGCCCCTTCCTTTTTCACCCGAGCTTGAGGAGATCAATCCTCCCTTACCTGACCTTGTCTCAAGAGCATCGACTGATTCGGACTATCAACCATGTGAAGAGGAAGAAGATATCAGGAGTGACCTTGAACCTCTATTACCTGAAGAGCCAGAATTTTATTTTGGCAGAACCACACGGGCCAATCCTGATCCGTTCAAATGATCCTCTGCAGAGCCTTCTACAAGACGTCGTACTCCTTCTCATAACATCCTTCGCTTGGGGAATCGTTTTCCTGGAATGAGTGCAGAGGTGCGTAATTTAGGCCCCATTCCAATACCCTCAGAAATTTGGTCAATGCTCATAACTGACCTAATGATTGAAGAAATAGTACATTGGACAAATAACAAATTTGCTAACTTACGAGCTGAAAAAAATTACAGACAAGCTAGTTACAACCTCAAAGATTCTTCTGTAAGTGAGATAAAAGCTTTCTTTGGATACCTAATGTTCACTATGGTGTACAAAGCTAGCAACGAAAATTTGCGAAAAACGTACACCTCCAAATTATTTGGGAGGCCCATATATCGAGCCATAATGTCCTCTAGACGATTCGAAACACTGCTCGCATTTGTTCGATTTGATGACCCAGCCACAATTGATCAGCGAAAAAAATTTTAAAAACTGCTCCGATTGCTGATTTGTTTGAGTTGTTTTCAGCAAACTGCAGAAGTCTCTATTGTATCGGAGAGTATGCAGTTATTGACCAACAGTTAATCGGGTACAGAGGTAACTGTGGATTTATAGTATATATGCCTATCAAACCAGACAAGTATGGGATAAAACTTGTTACGCTGTGTGATGCCAGAACCGGATATTTTTATAATGGCTACATATATGCTGGAAAAGGAACCGATGGAGATGGCTTACCTCTGCACGAGAAAACGTTTCAGAAGCCAACGCAAGCTGTCCTCCGGCTGGTACAACCTCTAATTGGGAGTAACTGTAACATCACGATGGACAATTGGTTCACTTCCATTGAATTGGCTGAAATCTTGAAGGAGAAGGGGCTTACCATTGTGGGCACCCTGAGAAAATGCAAAAGAGACATACCAAAAGAATTTCTCCCAGACCGAAAACGAGAACCTGGATCCTTCTTATACGGCTTCACACCTGATTCGACTCTCCTCAGTTACGTTCCTCCAAAACACAGAAACAGGGCAGTAATCTTCCTCTCTTCTATGCATCATGCAAAGGGATGGGATGACGAATAAAACAAAACCGAGATAAATACATTTTACAATAAAACAAAGAGGGGTGTCGACAGTTTGGATCAGAAGTGCGCAAGTTATTCATCCAGTCACCGAACTCTTCGATGGCCAATGGCTATATTCTTTCGAATACTAAACATAGCATCTATCAACACTTACATCTTGTACCTGTGCTTCAGGAGAGCTCCAAACTTGGACCGGTTCGACTTTATTGAAAGAATTGCTAGTGACCTCATAAAACAACACTTGAGAGACCGTCTCCAGCAGAGAACGCTTGGGTCCGACTTGCGAAAACTGATATCCGAAGTGCTGCAAGATGAACCTCCCCAACCGCGAGTTCTCGGAGAAGTCCCAACTGACAAAATGGAGAAGAAAAAAAGTGCAGCAATTGTACATATAAAAAAAATCGTGTAACCGCTACAAGTGCATAAAGTGTGATCAACCCATCTGCCTTGAATGTTCTCGCAAAATATATGTAGTATGTTTGCAAAATCGTGAATGATTGCCTACCTACTTCCTGTTGTTTCTATTTTCTTGTGTAATAGTTTTATGGAGGTCATTTTGAAATCAGTCAAATAATCATTTTTATTTTCGGAGAAGGATTTTCCTGTACATGTTTTTAAGTGTTTTTTGTTGCAATTTTTTATTCAAAGTAAATTTTGTTTGTGTTATTTCGAAATCAGTCAAATTTATTGTTTTTATTTTCAAAAAAATGATTTTCCTGTAAAAGTTTTTAGTGTTTTTCGTTGCAATTTTTTATTCTAAGTAAATTTTGTTTGTTTCATTTTTCTTACTAGGCAGAACAATTACCATCTGCTTGACTCCTACTTGTGTTTCTATTTTCTAATATAAACGTTTTATGCTTAAATTGGATCGTTATTTGTAAAACGTTTTCATTTTCAAATATTTCTAGTTTTTCAGTATTAGAATAATAAGTAGAATATTTAGTAGTAAGAGAAAAAAATGTGATAGGTGGTCATATAAATAGGCAATTTTTACTTTGACTTACATATTGTTCAAATATGAATAATTTTAGTTTATTAAAAATATTCTGAATAGTCGTTTATACTTTTATTTTGCTCCCCTTTTACGATTACAGAGCAGAAATATATGTGAAATTGTGGGTTATAGGAGGACGGTGTCTGTCAGACACTTCATACACCCTGACCATGGAAAATGTAGCATACACACTAAGAGAAAAAACAATTTTACGGGAAATGTTTAGACATGTTTAGACAATAACTAAACTGTTTAGAAATGCTAACTTATACAGGAAATGTTAAATTTTTGCTTATTAGTCTGCTAAAGTATTTTAAAATTACTATATTTTAACAACCTACTATAACAATAATAAAATGTATATATTCATTTAATTTTATAAACAAGAGGGTATAATACAAATCTTTCTAATTGCTGTAGGGATTTCAAATTAATGTGCTTTTCCTCTAATATTTTTAATCTGTGTTATATTCTCTGTTATATTTAGGCCTATAGTTATTCGTAACATACTTTTAGAAATAATTGTGTCTAAAGCCGCGGTCAGACTAGGCTAGTTACCAGCCGCTAGTAACTAGCCTCTGGTGATATTACCAGCAACCAGCGTAGTCTGACCCAGCACTAGCAGCAGGATAATGCCAGCGGCTAGTATTTACTAGCCGAAAACAGAAGTCGAACATGTTTAACTTTTTAACGCTAGCTACCATCCGCTAGCAGTCACGTGACTCCTCGCTGGCGCCAGCCAGCCTATGTGAGCTCACTAGTGGCTGGTGAAGGAGTTGTAGGCCATTCCCAATATAAAATTACAACTATGTGGAATTAAATTATACTAAAATGTTGAATTAATTCTGTTGAACCCTGGTCTTGTAACCATTATAGTGTTGTCATTGATTTTTTTAAATTTTTTATAATCAATATTTTAAATGCATTATATTGGTTATTATTGTCACGTTTATTAAAATAATATTCAAAAAATGAGTAGTTATTATTAACGGCTAAAAAATCTAAACTCAGAAACGAAATTGTAGGTAGGCATAGAATTTTGGTTATTTAAGATTTATTATAATACTGTGCACTATGCTTAAAGATTTCAATCCTAATATAGGCCTACCTAAAATGCAGTTTAAAAAAATGTTTTTCAAATCCCGTCCAAGGTTTTTAAAAATTAAAGATAATATTTGTCATATATAATACCGCGACAAAAATATCGAAAATCGCGGTTTTATATAGAAAAATTTAATCAGTTTCATACCACTATTAATTTTCATAACATTCATACGTTATTCTAAATGCAGAAGAAAAAAAGGCAGGATTTACAAACCCACATAATACATATTTATATGAAAAAAATAAATAGCTGATGTTTTCAAGACAACAACAGTCACTTTACTAGCGGCTAGTAACTAGCCTTGCACATTCAAATGTGAACCCTTTCTCCTGCGCTGGTTGCTGGTGATATTACCAGCGGCTAGTTACTAGCGGCTGGTAACTAGCCTAGTCGGACCGCGGCTTTATCAAGGAAAATAATTCAAATCTTGAAAAAATATATAATATTTCTTTACCAATTTAATAACTGTACCAATCTTACAAAAGAATAATTAAGGGAACGGAAGCAATACTGGGCCACATAGATTGGTACTGTTCAAAACTTACCTTAGAATTTAAATATCACCAAACGTAGGAATGTTTCAGCTTATTACTCACAATACACAAGATACCTAGAGGTTAACTCAATAAACCATAG
>JAGFPH010005025.1:69938-105756 GCA_018207615.1 Philaenus spumarius | reverse complement strand
TAATTTTTAATAATTTTTTATGTTGTCACTATTAGTTATAGCGAAAAAGTACCAAGCCATTTGCATGAAGAATTTCGTCCCCAAGAGTTTGGTATTTTTTTGAAAACGCTATTTGAACAATTGCGGGTTTTAAATGGATTTAGGCTGAGAAATGTCCGTGTAACCTACCGCCGCTAAAGGGTGACTTTAAATATTTTTTTACGATGTAACTATTAATTATAGCGAAAAATTATCAAGCCATTCGGATGAAGAATTTTGTCCCCAAGAGTTTGGTATTTTTTTGAAAACGCTATTTGAACAATTTCGGGTTTTAAATGGATTTAGGATGAGCAATGTCCGCGTAACCTACCGCCGCTACGCTGGAGTCGCAGGTTGCTTTCTGTTTTACTAGAACCGACCCTTAAATCAGTCAAATTCAAAGTTTTCAAACCACTTATGTACAAAGATTCTGCTTCTGTTGTCAATGTTTACTATTCGTGGTGGGAACAAATTTTGAAATAATTAGAAAATGTGGCTACTAATCCAAACTTTAAATGTGCCATGGCAACCTAAAGATTCTAATAAAATTAAAAAATAGGGTATATAGAATTTTTTATAAATAAGAAAACTAAAATCGGCTCATCCGTTCACTCTACATTAAAAAATATGGTTTACAGCCCTTGTCATAATTTTAAAATCGGTATTAATCGTTAGGCTATATGACGAAATAATTTACAACACTGATAATTCTTCAATTAAATTCCAGTCGTAACAATTGTTTTGAATAAAAGTTAATGGATTTTGTTGAAATTTGCCTATTAAAACTCTAAATTTGTTTAATGGCACGATAAAGCTTTTGATCAATCGTTGAAAAGTCCTTAGTTGAACAAGTAAATTAGTTGGTCTTTTGTAAAGACAAATTATTACAAAAAAATATTTCTGATGGAGTCGATATAATTAATGTGACCTACAATTTTCTGCGAATCTGAGATTTTATCCTTCAGAAGCACGATATGTTCTAAGGTAAGCAGGGCGACCGGAAAGGAAGAACGATCCAGACTTTCTAAAAGTGTATCAATCTAAACCAGCGGTTCCCAAACTTTTTCTTTCCATTTTAGCCCATATGTTTTAGCCGCGACCCCCTAAAAATAACGTGCATCGTTGTAAGCAGCGAGGGGCTGAGAGAGCGTAGGTGTCTGTGAGAGGGGGGGGGGAGAAATTGGGGCTAGCTATGGCAGAGTTGAGCAGTGGTTCGAGAACGTACGTGTCTTGTGTTTTGTACGCTCACGTATTGTTTCATTTTGTTCTAACTATGGAGAAGTTTGTTAAGAGTGCAGGTCCTTCGACTTCTCATGATGATCATGAACAGAAGAGGGTAAAGGTGAAAAAGTATAGTGACAGTATTAAGTATGAATTTACGGTGCTCGGAAATCGGACACAGTGTGTTATTTGCAGCGAGTTATCGGCCGAGAGTATGAAACCTTCCAAGATGATTTGCCATTTAGAAAGTAAACATCCCAGTTTTAAAAATAAGCCAGCAGATTTTTTGAACGTAAATTAACTGCTTAACAGTTAAGTGGAAATAATATGAGCAAAAGTGCTTTGCTAGCATCGTGTCAAGTGGCTTTACGAATAGCAAAGAAAGGTAAACCACACACGATTGCCGAAGAGCTCATTCTACCTGCTGCTCAGGATATGGTTTCAACTATGATCAACCCAGTTGCAGCTAAGAAGCTTTCAACCATCCCTCAGTCGAACAACTCGGTGGGGAGGCGCATTACCGAGATGGCTCAAGACATAAAGGATCATTTGAAAACAAAGTTGCAGAAAAGTGAGTACTTTTCCATTCAAGTTGACGAGTCTACGGACGTGTCGAGTTTGGCCGAGTTTATGTGCTTTGTTCGCTTTGAGGGTGGCGGTAGTGTGGAAGAAGACATTTTATTTTGCAAACCTTTGCCTGACCACGCAACTGGTGAGGAAATGTTTAAAATGTTCATGTCTGCAACCGATTCGCTTCAAATTGACTTTCAAAAGTGTATTTCAATCTGCACAGTGATGGTGCCAAAGCAATGACTGGGAAAGACAGCGGTTTCGTGAGACGGATGAAAAATGTCATGCCTAATGCCACTTGGGTTCATTGTTTTCTGCATCGCCAGACATTAGCTACCAAGGTCATGCCCACTGAGCTAAAAACAGTGTTGAACGAAACTGTTAAGTTGGTTAATTTTGTAAAAAGCCGGCCATTACAGTGTCGACTGTTATCACAGTTATGCTAAGAAATGGAGACACAGTACAAATGCCTCTTGCTTCACACAGAGGAAAGGTGGCTGTCACGAGGGAAGGTGTTTTCTCGAGTGTTCGCTTTGCGCTCTGAGCTAAGATATTTTTTCAAGTTGCAAACAAAGACCTGGCTGGTTTTTTGAGTGACAATGAATGGCTGTTAAAACTTGCTTAGTTAGCGGACATATTTCATCACCTGAACGATCTCAACGTTTCCTTGCAGGGAAGAAACAAAACCATACTTTTTGCATAAGACATAGTCAATTCGTTTTTAAGGAAATTAGCCACTTGGTCAACCAGGGTTGAGAAGAATATATTTGAAAACTTTGAACTGACAAATGAGCTTATCACATCCCTTGATCGAAGCGATGAATACTATCCCGACATTGACAACCTGTCCAAACTGGTTACTACTCACTTGCAAGATCTACAAGAGCAGATCCTTAGTTACATTGCCGAGGATCAACACACCGGTTGAAACTGGGTGCTTAACCCCTTCAACGAGCAGGCTGTGAACGAGGCAGACTTAAACTTACTGATTCATGACAAACTCATCGAGCTATCATGTGACAAGACTTTGCAACTGTCCTTCAGCACCCAAGATGTTGACAAGTTCTGGCTACAAAGAAGAGCTGAGTATCCAAGCTTAACATCAGTGGCTCTGAGAATCATCATGCCCTTTGCAACATCCTACCTCTGCGAACTCGGATTTTCTACATTGGTCAACATTAAAGCCAAGGCAAGAAATCGACTGGACGTAGAAGACGACCTTATTGTATGTGTATCTAAAACTAAGCCAAATTTTAACAAACTTGTTGACAGAAAACAGGCCCATGTTTCTCACTAAAGAAGTCTTTTTTACTTAGAAATGATCTAACAATTACATATCAAAATGATTCTGTTTTGTTTTGACAAAATCTGTAAAATATATTGATATTTTGTAAATGTACAAAGTTATTTAATTTAAAATTAACGATGGCCGTCTAAGTTTAAGTACATAGTTAAACATTATTTGTATACATCTCGCGACCCCTTTCCGAACGGCCCGTGACCCCCAGTTTGGGAACCGCTGATCTAAACGGATCTTCGTCGAACCATGCAATTTATCTTCCATGTAATAAATTGATACTTGTTAATGTACTGTACATAATCCGAAGCGATGTCTTACATACAAACTCAAATTCCGCGTGCGCCTGCGCTTATCTTGTCGTATTATTTACTTCCGTATTGCGAGCTTATGCGTCAATCTTAATGCTGAACACTTTCCCAATTGCTTTCTTACATTCTGAAATGGTGAAAGTTTTTGACTAGAATGGCAATAAAACCTTTTCAAGTTCAATGAGTCTTACATATACATGGCAATCTTTCCAATAGGACAACATCGTTAATAGTTTGACGAAAATTTAACAGTGCGTGACTTAGAGAATATATTAGGTCACATTTTCAGAATTTAAGTTTGTCTATTTTTGAAATTTGAAATCTTTTACAAGCCTAGAGGACTTTAGCGTAAAACATTTAATTTTTCCAGCCTCTGTCTTATGAACTGATACTTTGTTTGTTATTTAATTTTCTTAAAGATTATAGCACTTTGATCACAGTAAGGCACAATACATTATAGTCCGTAATAATTATTAATAAATTAGGCTTACCATTTAGGCTACTGTTTTTTTTTGTTAGAGAAAAGCTTTTTTTGTATATTGATTTAGTCAGATTAACGTTAACTAGTAGTTCTGTGAACGGTGTCCGGAAAGATGCGCACGCATTAAAGCGGAAATATGCGCACACTAGCATTGAAGAAACAACACTGTTCTTTCTTCAATGACACTAGGGATGATTGTTACTTGATTAGGGGATGACAGGTCTTTGCAAATATTTTGATGCCGGAAATTTGCGAACACTCTAACTTCGCGGGGAATAAACAACTTATTTAGTTAACACTTTCCGTGCGGGCCTAAAATCACCTTCTTACCTGTCTGACGGACAACTTTTTTGTTTTAATTATGAACATATTTTGTTAAATTTATGCTAATAATAATTTATTATCGCTTTATTAACAATAATAATCGAATTTTAATGACTTCCTGTTAATGTAGTACATGTACTACATCCGTAGGTTAGGTTAGGTTTAGAATAAACTTATAAAAACATTGTTAAATTACAAAAACTTGGATGATTTTTATCAAATTTGAAGTTTGCGGTCATTTTGTGAGCTTATCGTTTGAGATACGAAAAAATATCAAGAATACCATTTTGTAGAACATAAAATTTGCTACTAGCAAAATGCTATTAGTTTTTAAATTCGACTTACGGTTAAGTCACAAATTGGCTTTGGTGGAAAAAACCTTATACTGAGAGAAACGTTGCTCCCATTTTTATTTTATTTAAGGGGTTAAAAATAGAAAAAAACATATATATATATATATATTGCAACGACGCACGAGTTGCACGACGCTGGGGGAGGAAGTTTGTTTTCCTTTTGTCCCCACGTTGCGACGTCAACCCTGCAACGACAGACCTTTTTTATGACGTTCGGGAGCCACCTCTGCAATGTAGCCCCGACGCTATTGTCTGTCTGTAGGATTTCCCTACTTTGTTACAGAATAAAGAGATTATATCACCTACTGGAAGTTTAAGGCAAATTAATTTTAATAGCCTAGGTGATATAACTCTGGTTAAGATAACTATGCCTATAGTCACCTTAAATAAAAATATTTTATTAAATTCCTTCCAGTTATTCAAGTTACTATTAACTTTAAATTTGCTCAGCTCAGTAATTAATATTATATTTATTTGACAATCTCTGAGGAGTGAGAACAGTGGAACTTTACCTAGAATAATTAAATTATTTGTGCTTTGTGAAATTTCGTTGGAAATGCCAACTTTGCGTTTCCGCCCTTCAATATTGATCATACACTGAAAACAACTTATCATATAGGATCCTTAGATAATAGGAATCTCTTGAACAAGGTAAATTAATTATATTAATTGAAATCAAAAGAAAATTTATTCAATAAAAAACTCAAAATACTCTGTGGTTCTTTCCACTACAAAAACATAAATTTTAAACTAAATTTACTATTTACATAAATTTTAACTCTTTTAGGTAGAACCATTTATTATTCATTTATACTTAATTTTTCTTTCCTTTTTAATATTTATTATTTAATTATTTAATTATGAAAATGATTTTATATATTTAATTTACAAGATTAATAATTTTATATTTTGAAAAACCTAATTTTTTATCTCAACCCAGTATCAATAATTATTTAAATTTAACTCAGGCAATATTTTAATAAGGGATATCGTAACTTTTCTGACAGACCTTTTATTACTGCGACCCTGGACTCTGAACACCTTTCCCAAGAATGTTGATTGAAATACAGCTTCCCTGAAGTCCGGTTATCGTTGGTGCGGTTGAACGTCTCTCGTGGTCTCAGCTTTTGCCTGGTTTGACTTTCCCTGATGTCTTCTAACGTTTTCCCTGATTTGGATTAACGCCTTCCCTGATTTGGTTTCCGCTTCTTATTCCAGTAGTCCTTCAAAGTCCATGTGTGGTTCCAGTTATCGTCATTACATCAGTCCTGTGATTCCTGTAGACTACGTCATTTATAGATTTTTTGACGCACCCGCTATATAATTAACTATAGCGTAATTCACTCAAACTGTTCAATCGTTTTTTCACTGTCTGTAATACTAACTGATTTTACACTGTCTTTGTTCATTTAACTCGTATTTACGTTTGATAAAATTTTAATGAAAACTGTTACTTGAAATATTATATCGCATAATATTATAATTAATTAAAAATGTTCACTGTTTGATTGACTCATGTCTTACTGCTGTCTTTATAAAACACTGCTTCTAAGTACGTTACTATAACATCGCAGATCCGTCTAACAACGTCGATCTAATAAAAAAATCTCAAAGAGTGAGAGAGCGATTCCAGCTTCCAGATGAGCGATAGATCGTTAGATAGGTAGGTGATAGCTCGTTAGATAGGTACGCGGCTCCCGCTGTACTCCACTTATATAGCCTCCTTTGCCGCCTTCCGAGTACCAACTGACTTTCTTATTTTTCTATCCCTTGTTCGATATCTCGCCATGCAACTTGCATTGATTTCTTTAAGTTTTAGGTTGGTACTACCCCCACTAACTTCTTCGTTAGGCCTTGCCATCTGCTAATCTAGATCTCCCCTCCTAACATTTTCTCCTATTGTCTTACTTATTTTCCTCGTAGTTTTCCTTTAACTGCTTTTATGAACTTGCGGTTTTCGTAATCGTATTCCTGATACATTTTCCTTTCTTCTCAAACTTGAGTGATGGTCGTACTACGTTTGGTTCGCTTATGGCACTGCCTCGCGTATTCCGCGGTTTTTCCTCACGAAAACTTTTCTGGTTTTGAAGGAAAATCTTTTTTCTTTTTTCTTCTATGTTGGTTATTATTTTATGATATATTAGCCAAAATTTCCATTCTGTCCGAAGATTTTTCTTCTGTTTTTGGGACTTGCAAAATTTGTCAAATTTAACATTTACTTTTGAATTTGAATTTTAACTTTAAAATTGATACTTTCGATTGAGATTTACAATTTTATACCCTTACTACTTTCTTAACACTATGTTATTATTTTTACCACCTTTTTCATTCTATTTTTAGCAAAATATAGGTATGAACTTTCTCACCTATTATTTTAATTAATTAACAATTTATAAACTTTTTATCTTATAAAACTTTTACTTCTTTACAACTTGTTTACTTTTTCATTTTCCCTTTTTCATTTTTTATGGTGCTTTTTCACCTTCAAACTTTAACAATTATCTCTAACTTTTAAAATATCAAAAATTCCTTAATTTGTTATTTAACATTTTTTATACAATTTTTCTTACGCTTTTCAAAAATATCTTTTTCATTTAATTTTGATGAAATTTGAGAATTTCCTATAACTTTAACTCTTTATAACTTTAACATTTTTTATTTTACAAAATTGTGACTTCCATGAACAATGTTTCCACTTCCCGTGTTTCACATTTACCCATAAAATTCATCAATTTTATACTTTTATTTAACACCTTATTCCTGTATAAAAATAACTAATTTTTCTAAGTCTTTCAGGCAACTTGAAACAAGTTCCTGGACAAAAGTCCATCTCTGTTGACACAGTACAGTTGGCCGGGACTTGTCGTATTCTAATCTAGTTAAGTATAGGGTGTACCTCAACTCCTGCTATGAAATCTTGATTTTTGCCGTTTTACAACAAAACTCAATTTTTCACGCATTGCATAAGGTTTATCCGTTGCAAACTCCCGCTCTTAAAGATGAGTTATTCTCACAGAAAGAATAAGGAATCAAAACTCTTTTTTCCTTACCCTCTTATCTTTTTTGGTTCTACCTGTACATAGTTTACTTACTCTAACATACCATAAATTCATTTTAATTACATTTATCTCGAAGTCTTCCTGAAATTTTACATATTTTTATATACACATCAATTTTCATATTTCACATACATTTCAATATTTCTAACTTACTTCATTTGGAAGTATCGATTTCCTGTAAACTTATATACATTTTATTACAATTACAATTTTTTATTACCCTTGGTTTCTCGCTTTGAGAGTTCGTCCACTGAAAACATACATTTTATAATAACATCTTCTCCTTTTTTGGAGTAATCGTCCACTGAAATACATTAATCACACTTTTTGTTTTATATTGTCAATTTTTGTCTTTTGGGGACTTAAAACACTTGCCTGGTTACCCTATATTTACAATTATATCAAAATATACTGGGTTGACTAACCTAACATATACTACTAACTTTGATCATCATTATTTCTCACGTATTATTTTACTTTAACAATTTTATCTTATTTTTACCTTCATTAGCCTACGAATATTCCTTTTATCTCTCCATTGCTTTCTTACTTACTTCTTTGGCTGGTCAGACCAAACTTTATTTACCCTTTTACTTTTTCAATTTCTTTTACTACTATTTCTTCAGTACATCCGCTTACTTTCCAATTTTCTTCACCTTTACTTGGTTTTTTAGAAAATTTTAATAACTTATTGCCTACTCTTTTTTCAGCTCATCCGCAAAATTGTTGCCTCCTAACATACAACACTCCTCTACCTTCGTTTTTCACGTTTGCTTCTCGCAAACAACGCGTAAGCCCCTAAACTCGCTTACTCCGAATAGCAACCACCTTTCTTTTGTCTTAAGATGTCATTAGACGTTTTAACTGTTGCTTCTTTATTTACAACAATCATTCATAAATTTGTTTCAGTGCCCATTCCTTTCAGGTCACCCTGTATCTTACTCTACATCTGTCATTTACAAAATACACTTACATTGTTTATTTTCGTCACAGCTGATAACCGACCTTGGTTGCATTACCTCCATTCATTGCCGTAGGCCTAAGTACAACGACCCTTCGACTCAATCAGCTGTGTTTAGTGTCAGCCAACTTGCTTCCCCATTCCATTTCCGTCCTTTCACCGCTACACTTTATCAATGACCTTTGTATTAGGCCTATGCCTTTCTCATAGCCTCGTTTATCGTTCTAATAGATTCAATGCATTACTGTACCCTGTATATTTACAAATTAAACTATTCCTAAACTACTATTTACATCTGACAATGATTTCTATCTACAACTCTTTCTATTATTGTATATACGGCCTTAGGTCGCGTACATCATATTTCCCTTTTATTCTTCCTGTCCGTATGTCTGCAAGTACATATGTTTTTCTTCCCCTCCTTTCAACAATTCTATATGGACCTACATATAACCTATTTTGCTCTTTCGCAGATATCGCAGCGTTTTATGACTTCTAAAATCTTTGCTAGCATGTTTTTTATATACCATTTTCTTTTTATCATATTGAAAATTTTGTTTCGGCCTATATGCCCATATGTCTCATGTATACCCTGCACAAATCTTTCTATTACTTCCTCTGGTACTATTATTCTTGTTTTATTGTTTATTGTGGAACATAACACATTGTCTCTTATTATAAAATTTGGATAATTTTCTATATTATTTATTTTCTCACGGCATTCTAAATTTCTAATTTGGTAGTCTCTAAAATTTACAAATAACTCTCTTAAATTTGGCTTTATCCTTATTTCTTGTATTTTTAATTTGCATTTATCTTCCACTCCCGTACAGTTCCCATACATCCTACTTGCCACATCGCATGGTACATTTTCCTTTCCTGTACAGTGTTGCACATTTGGGTTATCCTCTTGTATACCGAGTATCCATCTTCTCATTCTGCTGTTTTGGATCTTACATGATGTTAGAAATTTCAGTGCCATATTATCGGTAATTATATTTAGCGGAGCTCCTATTACTAACGGACGAAACTTCTGCAAGCCATACACAATCGCCAACAACTCCAACTCGCAGATTGTATAATGTTTCTCGTACGGTTTTAAAGTTCGGCTTACAAAACCTATTATTTGTTTTGCACCATTCCTGTCTAGCTGATATAATTGACAAGCTATAGCACCCGTGCTTGCGTCTGTCTGCAGATAGGTTTCCCTTCCTTCTTCCGGATGTGCTATAACCACCGCTTCTATAAACAACCTCTTAACATCTTGAAACGCTTTTTTCATTTCGTCGTCCCATATCCATTTTTGTCCCTTTCTTAATAACTTATACAGTGGTCTTGTTGCTCCTGCATATTTTTCTGTGAATCTCGAATAATAATTAACAAACCCCAGAAAAGATTGTAGCTGTTTTACTGTACGTGGTTCTGGAAAATCTCTTATGGTTGTTAATTTTTCCGGATCAGTGCTAACTCCTTCTGGTGTGAATATAAAACCCAAAAACTTTACTACTTCCTGACAGAAAACTGTCTTCTTAGGATTTATGGTTAAGCCTCCTTCCTTGAATTTCTGAAATATTTGTTCTAGATGCTGTATATGTTCTTCGAACGTCTCAGACAAACATAGCAAATCGTCGACATAATTTAACGTAAACTCTTCTATTTCCTTACCTAACGTAATATCTACAGTTCTTATCAAGGCAGATAAAGAGTTCTGAAGGCCGTACGGTACCACTTTAAAATTATAAACTTTGTTATCAAACAAAAATCCTGTGTATTTTCTTGATTCTGGTTTGAGCGGTATTTGCCAGAAACTCGAAGTTAAATCAATTTTACTTATGTATTTTTTCCGCCGTCCTTTCCTTAAGATATCATCTATAGGCGGTGCACTTTCAAAATCTGGAGTTATAATTTTGTTTAGTTTCCTGGCATCCATACACAATCGTATCGATCCGTCCGGTTTCACAACAGTCACCATTGGGTTTATATAAGGTGTCCTAGATCGCTCTATAATATTGTTTTCCAGCATCTGGTCCAGTTCCTCCCTAACTTTTTTTCTATAATTCATTGGGATGGGGTAATTTCTATTTACAAAAGTTTCAGTTTTTTCCAACTTTAATTCATGTTCATATAATTTTGATAAGCCAGGCCGTTCTGAAAATATCGTCTTATATTTCTCAATTAACTCCTGTAAAATCCCCTCTTGCGTTGTGTTTAGTATCGTAGCATGACCTTGCGAATCGCCTAGCTTAATTTGTTTACATCCTATCAGCTGTGTTTGCGTAGTCGCTCGACATCGGCCTTGGTACGGTCTCGTATTACTTTCCCTTTCCATTTTTGCTAGACACTCTGTCTCCGAGATTAGGCCTACACTTGCTTTTATCTTCGTATGCTTTCTAACAAACGCACCCTCTTTACCGTTAGTATTTCTTATAGAATCCGAATTGCTTTTAAAACGAGCTTTAGTTGACTTGTTCCTTCGGCCTAAATCGCTATTGTTTTTACGCATCTCATTATAATCAGTGTTTGAATGATTTGCATAATTTTTGAACCTTTGTTTGATACTATTATTAATTGGATTATTTCGCGTGGTGTAACAGTGCTTTAGTGAAGTTTTTGTTTGGACTATGCTTTGACTACAACTTATTTTTGGATTACGGTTAACAACGTTATAATTACTTCCCCTTATATCAAATTTTATTTTATTTTTATTCTTACGCGCTTCGTCATCCCTGGTTTCCTTTGTGAACCCTTTGGCGATGAACTCCTTTCTTTCCTTTTCCCTTAATCTCCATTGAAGTGAATTTCTCTCATTCTTCAACCCTTCTACACCTCCTAACGTTTTAACCCTACATCCTGTTGTTTTTCCGTCTTGCTGCGCCATTTTACTTCCTGCTTTTGTTTCTCCCGCTACTTGATTTAATCCGTTTAAGCTAATTAACCCCTTCGCGTTCTCTACACTTTTGTTTACGTTAATTGCTTGTTTATTACTGATAAGGTTCCCTTTACTTTTATCATTTAATTTAACTGATTTTTTAACCTGCTTATTTATTTGATTTTCACACCTTAATTTTAAACACTTCCCTTTAATTTGACTTATTGCCGTTTGTTTATTTATAAATGGTAACTCATATATTATTCCTTCGTATGACCACCTTATAAATCTTTTCTCCATATTTATTTTCGCCTGCATTTCATACAATGCATCACACCCTATAAGTATTCTGGATTTTAACCCTTTCACTATTAATAATTTTAAATCCATTTCTTTATTTTTAACTTTATATTTTAACATAATTTGGCGGTGTACTTTTTGAACTTTACCTTTAAGTGCTCCAATTATTTCTACGTTTGCTACTGGAAGTTCCATTATTGGTATTCCTTCCGCTTTCAGCTGCTCGTAATAATCGTGTTGCATAACTGTTATTTCAGATCCAGTGTCTATTTCCATAATAGCCTGTAAATGACCAATTTCCACTAATATCGCCGGGATTTCCTCTATTGGTTTATCTTTAATAATTTCCTCCCCTTCATTATCTAACAAATCCTCGCGAATATTATAGTGTATATTACTTAAGGGTTTCTGTACACATACTGCCGTTTCATTTTTAATAACCGTGTTTTCCGGTTTTTTAATAAAATCCCTCTTAATTATTTTTTCGCCCCTTCTATTTACTTTATTTATTTGATTTTTAGTTATATCATCAGCCCTAAAACTCCGAAGCCTATTTTTCAGAACCTCCTTTCCTAGTTTCCCTGTTTCGGCTTTGAATTAGGATTTTGATTTGATGGACCGGGTCTTGGGTTATTAGGGTGTATGGTATTTCTTGGGTTTTGCGAATAGGATTGCAGGTTAGGTTTCGGATAGGGTTGGGGGTTTTGCCTGTTATTATTATTATTATTCGGCGTTCCTGTAGGCCTATTTCCCCTACGCGCTTCCTCCATCATATCTATATTATTTAGAAATTGTATGGCTTCTCTAACCGTCTCGCTATGCTTTCCCATTGCCGCTAACCTAATCTGGTCATTAAAATGCTGGAATATAGTAAACACTAAATATCCCTCCGGAATCGGTGGATCTAAATCTCTAGCCTTGTTTACTAATTTACAAAAATAATCTGCTCGCGTAAGATTACTATTATCATTATACCTCCCATATTCTATTTTATTTCTTATTAATTTTTGCTTCTGTAACGACCAATAATTTTTTAAAAAACATTCTTTAAACCCTGTGTACCCTATATTTTCTGTTTGCATAACTTGCCACCATTCTAATGCACTACCCCTTAATTGTCGCACTGCAAACTTTAACTTTTCTTGATCGCTAAAAAATGGATTAGTTTCCTCGATCAAATTTTCTACCTCCCTTATAAATTGCTGAGGGCGTTCGTGTGGATTTCCCCAAAATTCTATTTTTTTACACTCCCCCTCATATCTCGGCATTACCAGGCTCCTAACCATACCTGGCTGTCCCCCTAATTCTAGCACTTTTTGTTCTACCTTCGTTACCCGATTTGTAATTAATTTAAAATTTTCATCAGTTTTCTTTCTAATTACCCCGGTAGATTCTTCTAACAATTGTATACTGCCTACAATATCCTCAAGCCTTTCTTCTACCTGTTTGTGTTGACTTAAACACCTTTCTTTTTCTACATTTATTTCCTGCGATACTCCTTCCAATTTTCCTGAAATTAATGTATATAATTGTTTCTGCTCTTCTTCTCGCAGCTTCCTTTCGTTCGCTTTTTCTTCTTCTATCTTAGCCTCTTTTAGCCGCCTTCTTTCTTCTTTTCTTTCCACCTCTTCCGCTTTCTCTCTTTCTCTTAATTGTTTCTCTTCCGCTTTCTCTCTTTCTCTTAATTGTTTTTCTTCCGCTTTCTCTTTTTTTAGCATCTCCATAAATTCTTTAAGTTCTTTGTTCGCCATTTTGCTCTTAGAAATTTCTCCTTATTTGTCGGAAGTAAAATATTCGTAGCCTAACTACTTTTATTTTATTTTTCTTAACTTTTTTGAAAACCCCTTTTTCTATTTACGTTTTTACCGCGACAAATTATTTCTAAGGTGCTTGGCCTACTCCCCCTCTTAAACTGCGGAATACCAAACCCGGGAAATATTTAATGTTGATCAAATTCACTAGTATGTTTACACAATCTAACTTAATTCTTATTATAACACATACATATAAGCACAAATAATTTATTCTGTCAGTTCTGGACTTTATTTAACCTTCCGTTAAATCAAGCCACACCGGTGGGCGCCAACTCTGCAACGACGCACGAGTTGCACGACGCTGGGGGAGGAAGTTTGTTTTCCTTTTGTCCCCACGTTGCGACGTCAACCCTGCAACGACAGACCTTTTTTATGACGTTCGGGAGCCACCTCTGCAATGTAGCCCCGACGCTTGTCTGTCTGTAGGATTTCCCTACTTTGTTACAGAATAAAGAGATTATATCACCTACTGGAAGTTTAAGGCAAATTAATTTTAATAGCCTAGGTGATATAACTCTGGTTAAGATAATTATGCCTATAGTCACCTTAAATAAAAATATTTTATTAAATTCCTTCCAGTTATTCAAGTTACTATTAACTTTAAATTTGCTCAGCTCAGTAATTAATATTATATTTATTTGACAATCTCTGAGGAGTGAGAACAGTGGAACTTTACCTAGAATAATTAAATTATTTGTGCTTTGTGAAATTTCGTTGGAAATGCCAACTTTGCGTTTCCGCCCTTCAATATTGATCATACACTGAAAACAACTTATCATATATGATACTTAGATAATAGGAATCTCTTGAACAAGGTAAATTAATTATATTAATTGAAATCAAAAGAAAATTTATTCAATAAAAAACTCAAAATACTCTGTGGTTCTTTCCACTACAAAAACATAAATTTTAAACTAAATTTACTATTTACATAAATTTTAACTCTTTTAGGTAGAACCATTTATTATTCATTTATACTTAATTATTCCTTCCTTTTTAATATTTATTATTTAATTATTTAATTATGAAAATGATTTTATATATTTAATTTACAAGATTAATAATTTTATATTTTGAAAAACCTAATTTTTTATCTCAACCCAGTATCAATAATTATTTAAATTTAACTCAGGCAATATTTTAATAAGGGATATCGTAACTTTTCTGACAGACCTTTTATTACTGCGACCCTGGACTCTGAACACCTTTCCCAAGAATGTTGATTGAAATACAGCTTCCCTGAAGTCCGGTTATCGTTGGTGCGGTTGAACGTCTCTCGTGGTCTCAGCTTTTGCCTGGTTTGACTTTCCCTGATGTCTTCTAACGTTTTCCCTGATTTGGTTTAACGCCTTCCCTGATTTGGTTTCCGCTTCTTATTCCAGTAGTCCTTCAAAGTCCATGTGTGGTTCCAGTTATTGTCATTACATCAGTCCTGTGATTCCTGTAGACTACGTCATTTATAGATTTTTTGACGCACCCGCTATATAATTAACTATAGCGTAATTCACTCAAACTGTTCAATCGTTTTTTCACTGTCTGTAATACTAACTGATTTTACACTGTCTTTGTTCATTTAACTCGTATTTACGTTTGATAAGATTTTAATGAAAACTGTTACTTGAAATATTATATCGCATAATATTATAATTAATTAAAAATGTTCACTGTTTGATTGACTCATGTCTTACTGCTGTCTTTATAAAACACTGCTTCTAAGTACGTTACTATAACATCGCAGATCCGTCTAACAACGTCGATCTAATAAAAAAATCTCAAAGAGTGAGAGAGCGATTCCAGCTTCCAGATGAGCGATAGATCGTTAGATAGGTAGGTGATAGCTCGTTAGATAGGTACGCGGCTCCCGCTGTACTCCACTTATATAGCCTCCTTTGCCGCCTTCCGAGTACCAACTGACTTTCTTATTTTTCTATCCCTTGTTCGATATCTCGCCATGCAACTTGCATTGATTTCTTTAAGTTTTAGGTTGGTACTACCCCCACTAACTTCTTCGTTAGGCCTTGCCATCTGCTAATCTAGATCTCCCCTCCTAACATTTTCTCCTATTGTCTTACTTATTTTCCTCGTAGTTTTCCTTTAACTGCTTTTATGAACTTGCGGTTTTCGTAATCGTAGTCCTGATACATTTTCCTTTCTTCTCAAACTTGAGTGATGGTCGTACTACGTTTGGTTCGCTTATGGCGCTGCCTCGCGTATTCCGCGGTTTTTCCTCGCGAAAACTTTTCTGGTTTTGAAGGAAAATCTTTTTTCTTTTTTCTTCTATGTTGGTTATTATTTTATGATATATTAGCCAAAATTTCCATTCTGTCCGAAGATTTTTCTTCTGTTTTTGGGACTTGCAAAATTTGTCAAATTTAACATTTACTTTTGAATTTGAATTTTAACTTTAAAATTGATACTTTCGATTGAGATTTACAATTTTATACCCTTACTACTTTCTTAACACTAGGTTATTATTTTTACCACCTTTTTCATTCTATTCTTAGCAAAATATAGGTATTAACCTTCTCTCCTATTATTTTAATTAATTTACAATTTATAAACTTTTTATCTTATAAAACTTTTACTTCTTTACAACTTGTTTACTTTTTCATTTTCCCTTTTTCATTTTTTATGGTGCTTTTTCACCTTCAAACTTTAACAATTATCTCTAACTTTTAAAATACCAAAAATTCCTTAATTTGTTATTTAACATTTTTTATACAATTTTTCTTACGCTTTTCAAAAATATCTTTTTCATTTAATTTTGATGAAATTTGAGAATTTCCTATAACTTTAACTCTTTATAACTTTAACATTTTTTATTTTACAAAATTGTGACTTCCATGAACAATGTTTCCACCTCCCGTGCTTCACATTTACCCATAAAATTCATCAATTTTATACTTTTATGTAACACCTTATTCCTGTATAAAAACAACTAACTTTTCTAAGTCTTTCAGGCAACTTGAAACAAGTTCCTGGACAAAAGTCCATCTCTGTTGACACAGTACAGTTGGCCGGGACTTGTCGTATTCTAATCTAGTTAAGTATAGGGTGTACCTCAACTCCTGCTATGAAATCTTGATTTTTGCAGTTTTACAACAAAACTCAATTTTTCACGCATTGCATAAGGTTTATCCGTTGCAATATATATATATATATATATATATATACATGTTGGCCTAGGAATAAGGAACATTCATGCAAAAAATCATGACGATCGGTCAAGGCGTTTGGCTGTAATCGTGAGACAGACGGACAGATGAAATGCCGAACGGCCAAGCTAAAACTGAGACCCCGCTTCGCTCGGTCAATTATTAGGGCTACAGTCAAATTACATAAAAAAAACTCGACCATTTAATAAGCTTTCAATTGATATAAAATACTTTCAAGGTTTATTTAATTTAACCAGAGAGAAAACTGTTTAAAATGAAAATATTTGGCTTTAAAATGGGGTAGACGTTAGGGTTTCAAAACTGATGAGAATCACCTATAATAATACATTATTATATTGATACATATTTTAATACATTATTATACTTTATTAAATTTGTGTTGCTAGAAGTTAAAACAAAACTAAGTAAAAGATTCTAACAACAGTGTACAAATTCCCTTGTTAAAACTGGCTCACCAGACCATCGATTTTTAGTGACATGGTTCAATACTGCATGAACATTTCCTATTGTATATCAATTGAAAACCTATTTAATGGACAAGATTTCAGTAAGTTAGATTTCTGTTGACAAAACGTTTTGTAAATGTAGGTTATTTCTAATAAAGCAAAGCATATTTACAAGAAAATTTTAACGTAATAATTAAAAAAAAAATATGTTTAATGAAAATATTAACAATTTGAAATCAATGCAGATAAATAAATTGTTCTGTAGTTTTGAAACGTTTATAATTTCAAGACAGTTTGAGATTTAAACAATTTTGAATATGAATTTACTAAAAATAATATTTACCCTAACCCGAATTTTAATAGCCTACAAGGCCTAATCTCCTCCGTATAAAAATAAATACAAACTGTACAACATTCACGATCAAACACCTCTTTTCTAGAAGACATACATAAGCTTAGATTAAAGTTTAAGATATAAAAGAGCGTTGTTTGAAAGACAAAATGATCAAATACAATTAGGCCTACTACAAAACAAATATAATCGTAGTTTATTATTATTGCCATAATAACTGATAAATTCCTTTAATTGTAGGGTATAATTACTATATGATGCAGTAGCTTTACTTTATTGCTTGTGTCAAATAAATGGATACACTAGTGTAGGCGGCTTGCTTCTGGCTGAGGTTTTACAGGTGCGTTTGTTTTTATAGTGACAAAATACTTAGGCCTACTAACATTGAAATTTCCACTGCACATAATATATCTACTAATTTATTAGACTTACTTCGAATTTCTATTATTAGTACATCTATCTTGTGAACTGTACAAACGTAAAAAATCTGTCCATTGAAAATAAATAAACATAGGTAATTGGTTCAACGTCACTACCTTGTGGTACGGTACACCAGAATTCATTACGTATTAATGTCTTGAAATTTCACTTGTCAAAATTGAATATTTAGGGCATAGAAAGTACGCTTACAATTTATTCTAATTATGCTGATTATATCAACGTTAATATCACATATTATTTCTAGCGAATTTGTCAATCATCTAGGCCTACGTCCAGTATGAAGCTATATTCTGTTTTTGTTTATTTAGTTTCCTAGAAACCAAACTAAAGAGGTGGCTAGGCCTAACTTTAGCTACATAGGCCTACGTTTTAATCCTTCAAAGTTAATCCTTCAAAGTTAATCCTTCAAAAACGAATATACTTTTGTAAAAACAATTTTTATTTCGTTTATTCTTTACAAACTGTCATCATTGTCTTATGTAGTGGCAAAAGAAATTAGTCTATAATAAGTAAACTGGCAGCCGGAATGTCATGAAAAGACATAACTACTGTATATCTAATCAATTGCTTTACGTTTAGTAAAATAACGTTCAAAAGAAAACAAAAGACAACCGTAACTTAGTATAGTAGGCTAATATTATCCATAATCCAGTGAATATGGAGTACTTTTCGTAATATTTCTACGTATTTTAACTCTATACAAATTATGTTTGAGGAACTTTCAAAGCTTAAAAAAGTTTAATTAATAGTCTGAAATTTGTAAAATGTTTATAAAAACATTCAATCTGTTACTTATGTTTTTCCTATTCTATTATGCCTTTTGGGTTTTCGAGTAACTTTTATTACATAAACCTAAATTTGTATTTTCATTTTGCAATATTATTTACCAATAAAACTTTAATCTGGAGAGTATTATTATAGTATATACTGCGAAATTTAACCCACTCATTTTACGGTGTGGACTTCAAGGGTTTGTTGGGGAGTAGGCTACACTCATACTGCCTAAAACTCCGATTTTGCGGAATAGGCCTAACCTATACTCGATTCCCGCGAAAACAGGTACATTTTTATTACAACCTATCTCAATTATGACCTGCATTGGGAGTTTAATATCAGCTCATTTATATTAAATTTCTGTTGCAGATGGGTATTTTGCAAAAACGGAGGAACCGATACAAAGTGTGTGGCTTTTTATTATTATTAGTGTTATTGTAGAGCGTTAATATTTTTACAAAATATCTGAGCTTATGGATGTTAGTTTCTAATACTTGTTTTACTAATTCAATGTTGATATGCATGGGAAAGTAAAGTAGAACTATGATTGAACTCTGTAGGTGTATTAACATTTTTGACATTTCTGCAATATTTCAGTAAATATCTATCGACCTCTCGAAACTCACACCTCGTTCTCTTTATCCGTCCGAAATCTGATTGTGTCGATCTTTTTATCTGCACTTTAGGGAAGATATAAATGAGGATTCCGAAGAAAAAACGCTTGTTCGTCTGTAAGGAAAAAATACTTTATTATATATTTTGTAATTTACCGAGTTTCCATCTTCAATCTACATCTTGGAAACTGGTTAAAATAGAGTCAATTTTGCATAGATTTGCTCAGTCCTACCAGTAGTCTTACCGATTTCTACTTTTGTTAGAACTACTCATTCTTTATACTGACGTCGTATTAAAAGCGTTTAACGCGTTTAGAATTGATATCTCGAACATTAAAAAAAATTAGAACGACTTTGTAGGCCCTATACTTGAGTTTTCTGAGTATCGCTAGGCCTACTGATTTTCGTGCGGTCTAGCTACTCTATTTCGAGTTTTGAACTGGTATCTCAACAAATTTGTTTATTTTCAAAATGTTTGCTTTTTTGTTTTATTTAAACCTATTTTTGAGATACCGACTTCAATAAGTTATTATAACGTGAATATATTAGTTTGATGAATACTGAAGATGAAGACTGTGCCGTTGAAACGCGTATGTTAGTGAGAATTTGTATTCCTTCTCGCCAAGAACATCGCATTAACGTATAAGATCAACACAATGTGTTTTTAATGACATAGTTATAATTAGCGTTAGTATTGCTTTTTCATCGCACAACATTATGGCTTGGGAAGGAGAACTAGTAGGGCCTAATAGGCCTACCTATTGGTTAAATGTATGTGACGTCTATGTGTGAGTGTTATGTATGTTTTACTCTGGAGTATAGCACCCTTATTTTTAAGTCAGCACCTCCACCCCATTCTTAAATGAAACCACAGCCTTTCCTATATTAAATAAATAAAATACTTATCGTAAGTCATAATTAATTTATAAAAATATAATATATAAAACTGCATATTTCTTTTCTAGTTTAGAATTAAAGTTCTCCATTTAAAGTTTGAATCCTAATATATGCCAACTAATGACTTTCCGCGTAATTTTAAAATTGAGGTTAATTAAATACAGAGACGGGTTTCAAAAACAAAAAACTAGACACTTGCTGAGAACGTAAGAATAGAACAGAGCCCGCATCGCGTTATCAGTAAAGATGAATGCCTCGGAACAAAGATAAGAATTGTCATTGAAACACTCAGTGTTTATCTAGAGAATAATGGCGACATCAGAGTTTTTATTTACACAGCGCTTTACAAAATGGCTGCTATGACGATGTCACAATTCAAAATAGTTTTTATGAAGAACGGAATCAAAATTAATTCGTGCGTACGATACATAATAAATACTATCTTTATCATCAAAAGAGCTTAAAAGGTATAAATCTTAAATTTTTTAACTGGAATAGTATTTCTGTCAGTAAACATAAAGATCCTAAATGGCTATCATTAAGTGAAATATTAAGCTATAAGTGCGAAAAAACTACGTATTAACAAAACGTTCATCAAAAATTGGGCTATTCACTCTGGAAATAAATCTTCGAAACTATAAACATTTTCAGCCCTACATCAGTACGAAATGTTTTAATGTGCTCTAAGTAGGACTTTATCCCTTTCTTACTGAACCCCCTGATTCATAAACTCTTCAATCACATTACGTTTTCAGTTTGTCAACATACTAGTAGTAGGCCTACAGTGTAGTACTTCTTACTTTCTGTAAATTCAGGCAACACTAGGCCTATATGTGTTAATTCACATATACAAATCTTTGTTTTGTTGCTACATTTGATTTGCCACCGTCAGTGAAGTGTGTAGTTTTATTGTATTTAAAGCAAAAGTAAAGCTTTCTTTTTCCGTTCGAACTGATGTCACGCTCGCTACTAGTAGGCCTACCGTTTTTTGTTTTTGTCTATACCCTGCAACGGTCAAGTAAGACTTCGACTATAAACAGAAGTTTCGATAGTTACCGAGATAATCGAAGTTGCAAACAGATCGACTACCAAATTTTACCATTATTCATGTATGAAAAATCTAATATAACATCACATAAATGTAATATATTTACATAAAAAAAGTGTATTTTAATGAAAATTTTACAAAATTTCCAATGAAAATAAACAAAATATCACCTAGGATTATGCTTACAAATTAAACGAATAACCACAGTATTTATAATGGATACAAAAAGTTCTAATACGAGTTTAAGTAATATAAGCATTAAACGTTTCTAATTTGTATAGTTTTTAGGAATACCAACGTCCTGGACTAGGAAGTCTATGTGCACCGTATCTATGAAACATCCTAATTACGCCCAAATTTGTCACACATTTTCTTAAGTCGTCAGAACCAAATTCGAAGAATCGTGTGTTAATACATTGTTTTCTTCTGACACGACTATTCACGGTCTATTTAGGGACCTGACCAAGTAGGCAAAACATACACCTAATTCTGTGTGAAGATGCTGGGCATCGAGCAGGTATACCGGATCAACCATTGTCTACCTACAGAAGGTGGGATGGGCTGGACAAAAACATGGCGCTTGAAGCTGTAACAAGGGTCCGTAGTAAAAACACACCATAAATTTACATAATTTAAAGGCGTTATAAAAGTATTGTTTGGGGTAGAAATCAGTTCTCGTGAACCAAAACATGGCCTTAACTAAAATGGCGGAACTAGCTATTGTTGGATGCTGTAAAACCTTTTTTCTAAACATGTTTAGTTTGGAATCTGAAGTAGATATAATTTTGTTTTCCACCAACCACAGGGCACGCATTTAAAAACACGCAACATGTACTAGTTGCCTTTCGGGATCTGTTTTAAAAATAAGACATATTTTAACGTAAACCAAATCATTAAATTATTAATCCTTGAGTTAAATCGTCCCAAAGAAAAACTACTCACAAAATGCCATATAGCATTTGGTATGCTAGCATGTCGTAGTCCCTATATTTCTCATCTTTCTAAAAAAAGATATTGACTAAACATTTTTGGATGAAAACAATTTCAAACAAAAATATTAATGAAGTCAAGATTTGAACAATTCTATATAAAACGGCTGTTCGTAAATTTCGTTTCCCTGCAGCAGACCATTCAGTTTTCCACTCTCCAAACAGCCTTGTTATTTTCACCATAAATACAGAAACGTTTTTGCTGGTATCTCTACAAAAAGAAACTCCACCGTGAAACCACTCTGTTTTTGTAGTGTTGGTAGGCCTGGGCACATTCCTTAGTACAATAAAGTTTTATTACTCGGGTGTGCCCGTGTACCTACTGGCTTTGAGTAGTGCCGACCACGTGGTGTCCTTGTGTTCCAACTATATGATCCTCTTTTCGTGTGGAGTAGGCCTTATAAGTAGGTAGATAATAATTAGGATTAGTAGATTTTGATGTAGCTGTTGTAACCGACTGCGCTATGATCAAGGTTCGGTAGGGGTGAAGCAAAATACGAAATCGAACGAAAACAATGTCCATATATGCCTTTCTATACCTTGCGTAAAACAGCAAAAATTTGCACTTTTTACTAACGTGTTTCGGACTCCGTTTTTCAATCTAAAAAGTTGGGCAACATCTTGAATTGTTCTTAAAGGCTTTGTTCTTTTTTCTTATATCTCATAGTTGAAAGAAATCGACGACAACTCATTTTAATCAACAGTTTAACTGAGTAAAAATCGATTACTTTTAACGCATTTTTTGGGAGTTTTAAGCAATAATTTCCATATTTTAAGCTAACACGTAAAACATATAAAGCCTTCTTTATAACTTAAAGTAGTTTCCCAGTTTATTAATTTACAAATAGAATCCGAAACACGTTATTACGAATGCATGTTTCAACGATTTTGCGGCTTTAGTCAGACCTTTCGTATTGAAATCATACTGTACACTCGGGAGTTTTCTTCAAGGTAAAAAAGAGCCTTGATAATAAATGTTGAGTTTGACGAATGAGAAGGAATTAAGGATAGTAACAATAATACTACTTCTCCCGTTTGATAATCACGTAGGCCTGTGAGTATGAGATATTATTATTGTTAAATAATTACCATATACTCTGCTTAAATTAATTGTAAACAATAGGCTAATAGTTGAATTATTTTTTAGGAAAAAAATAAATTTACCACTTAAAAAGATATTTTGTTTTTATTATTACTGAAATCTCAAGCAAAAGTAGCCTATCTGTTCAGAATATTATTTTTTAAATTTACTGAACAATAATTTGAAAAATTATTATAACATTCTGTAACTTTATTATACTGTATTAATGTAAAAGTGTAAAGAAAACAAGTTTCTGTGAAAATATGTTTATTGTATTAATGAAAGCGGATACAAAGCGTATGTATAATGTTTTTACTTGATCTTTGCCGCCATTGGTAAAACAACTTTAAATGGGGTTCGTTTCTTACTTTTCATGGGACTTAAAATTCTGTTCTTAACTTTAAAAATTGCCACCATTATCCAATACGACGACCAATTTTAACAAAATTTGGGGAGCCAATAGGGAATTCCAAGGTGCAGGCTATTATTCCCAATTGTGTTTTTTTATATAAACCAACTAGTTTAGGTGCTTGTAGTTTCTTGTGTTAGCCTATGCATTTTAGTAAGGTGATTTCCCATTATTAAATTAGGCATAATGTAGGAATTTGTGCAATCACATAAAACTAGTTAAATTATTTGTTCCCCTGGAGTGTTTACTTTATGGAAAGCAGGGTGGCCGAAAAGATAAAGACGTTGTCCCAGTCCGCTAGAGTTGGACCTCAAAGGTTTCGAACCTGGTTACTGGCGATCTATTTACTTCTGTTATATTCTGCCCCCCCCCCCCTTATTAGTCTAATTAGCATAACGCAAAAAGACGTTAGAAAAAATCTTCCGCATAAATAAGAATTAAGTAAAATATGCACGCATTTTTAACAAACAATTCACCTTTAAAATGGTTTTAAGCTTCATATTTCAAACTATCTTAAAAACAATTTACAGGAATAATTTTTAAACTGTGAGGTGTGATTAACTGATAAAGTTAATGTAAATACATTTGCAGTTACAGTAATTCTAAATAGACCGAATATTATACAAATTCAGTAATATAAAATGGTAGGAAAATATGGCGTTTCAAAACAAGTAATTTCTTATTCCAAGTTATTTCTTATAACAATCATAAATTATTTAATGATTTACTTAAAACAAAAGGATCCCAAAAGTAATAGAACAGCTTTGATATTTTTTAGAAATATATGAGTGCTCTATAGCACTAAATATGAAACACTTTTGTTTATTACATAATATTATCTTACAAGTATTTTGGACAGGATATGCATTCCGATCAGCTGATTACAATCAGAATAGATAAGATAGAAAGTTTCCCGCTAACAATGGTCAGCCTTTATATATATGGCGGGAACATTCTCACGACTAATGGCTAACATTATTATTTATAGTGTTGCTATTTAAGAAAACTTGTAACTTTAATTGCATTAATTTGTTTTCCAAGCGGTATTGTTAATAACTGGTGCATGCGTTAATATTGTTTGTTTAACGGAAGGGGTGAGGGGATAAAAAAAGGTTGTCTCTACTTGAAATAGTTCTGTGACCATAATAACTTAAAAATGGACAATTAATTGTTGTATGTTTTGTTATTTCCATTCAACTCAAAAACCAGTTCTCTATTTTTGTAGCTGCTAAAAGTTGTAGCAAATTTTATAGAGACTATTTCAACAATTAGCATGTTTCGAGATATTGGTGTTCCACTAGTCATTATTTAGTCCAATTTTGTTTTATGTATTTCTTTTAAATGGAAACTGAACACATGTAGCCTATTATTACGTTTGTCTGTGATGCATGTAAAAATGCGTATGTTTGTTTGGATAACAGTTTTACAACTTATAGGCTACTCCATTCCACCAGCCGTGGCACCTGACGCAATAGGAGACCCTTTACTCTCAGGCGCCATGGCTGGTGGAATGGACTATAGACCTACTTATCCAATTTTGATGAAACTTCTACAAATGTAATGGTAACATGAACACATAACATTTTTTGTGCTTTTTACAATGAATATAAGTGATTGAAAAATGAATATGTTTTGTGAAACATTCGCGTTACTGGGTAACCTTTCAACAAAGATTGAAACGAAGGCCGAAACGAATTAAGCTTATATTTTTCATCATGATAAAACATAACACCGTCAGTTGCTATTTGGGAGTCAAACTTGTATTTTTTATGAAATATAGAAAATTATCCTTTTTTTACTGTAGAGTAGGTTGTTTACCTATAATTAGCCTACTTGTTTCCATAATAGAAAAGTATTCAATAATAAGAAAGTGCAAATTAATGTTTCAAACCTAAAAGAAACCACGAAATAATTAGGCCTAGTCTATAATTAAAAATGTTTACTTATTTTGTATGCAAACAAGTATATACACAAAGTTTTGGAGGGAAATATAAAAGTTTTGTACAACTAATCACAGACCTCACAACAATAAATTTGCCATACTATCTATATATTAAAAGAATTTATGAAAACTTGTGGCAGTCAGTTTTTTTTTTTAAATTGCAGGTAATCATTTACAGATATGTCATCAAGCATTACAAATCATGTACCTTTCGCCTTACAAACGTTATAATCAAATGCAAATTTCTGCTGTGTATTCCTTATGGGGGGTTTTTTTGGTTCTTTGTCCACTTTGCGTTCGTATACCGTCCATCCGATTTCTTTGAAATTTTGCATAGTAACACAGGTTAACCCCGGGAAGGTTTTAGGCCATTTACCGAAGTCCTAGGACATTAGGGCTACGCCCCAGTGGCCCTCAAAGTTTCAATGTTAATCTTATGGAAGAAAGATTTCTATTGATTTTATCAAAAACAGCTGATTTTATCAGGGGCAAAAAACAGCTGTTCGTATAAAAAACTTAGCAACACATCATGTTTGTTTACTTTCATTACCATAGCAACATTATTTAGAAAATTTGAAGAGTATTACCTTTTTGAGGTTACATTGACAAACTAAAAACAAACACAAACAAAAATCAAATGCTAACTATATTTTAATTCAATTCAAACATTGGTTGTTACAAACCTATTATAATATAAAACAGCTAATTTGGATCAAAAACTGAACATAATTTTAGGGTGGGCCTACAATGAACCAAAACACCAATTGGGCTAAATATTAGAATCAGGTTTTATTATAATTCTTCACAACTACCAGTTTTTTTTAGATTAGGTAAAATTTTCCAACTGCGAGCGAAGCGAAGCAGCCATTTGAGGCCGAAGGCCGAGGCGGGATTGGGACGCGGAGCGTCCAGGGGCAGAGCCCCTAGTTTTAAATTAATTTAAATACAGAAGTCATTGTTGGTTATTGATTTTGATAATCAATACAAGAACAAAATTCAAAAGCCTGTTCAAAGGCACTTAGTACGTATCAAAAATAAATAAAACAATGAAGTCAGAATTACTAAAAAATAGAATACTCATTAATGTACAAATGAAGCACATTTTAATATTTTCAGTAATTCGGAAAACAAAGTGTAAAAAATTTCAATAATCACCGCATATTAAAAAAAATTTTAATTACATTTTTCAGTTTTTATCACGAATATAATAAACTTAGCCTACATCTAGTACCCAAATCTTTCTAATTCCTAAATAACTTTCCCAATAGCTGAGCACAGTTTGGCAAATCAGTAGCTGTGATATTTTACAACGGAAGGGTACAATTTATGAACTCATAACCGCCTTGATATATATGACGGCCATAACCTAGAGCCCACTAAAACTTTATGCCCATAATATTTGTGTTTACACCTCTATTAGTAGCTTGGCTGCGTTTAGTGTGTCTTATTTACTCGACATTTATTTTTAGCGACTTCCTTCTTCTGTTTTTCTTACGCAATTATATCCATTGCTTAAACATATATATTATTATTGTTTATTTAAAAACAGTTTATTTAAATTCAGAGTGTTTGTGAAATGTTTTACAAAAACATAAATGGTTTCATATATAAATGAATGAAAAACTTTTTGTACTATTTCACAATTTTTGCCGTAGTTGGCGAAACCTAGGTCGGCACGGCTCAATCAATAAAAATTGTGAAATAGTACAAAAAGTTTTTCATTCATTTATTTATAGTGGAATTTCACCAAGAACCAACGGTCGTTAGTATAAATGGTTTCATATATGTTTTCGACTTGTAAGATACATTTATATATAAATTGGCCTGTTTTAGATTTAACAAAAAAAAAATATATATAGGCCTAATTATAGTTTCACCATACGTTATTAAATTGTCTTTATTTCAATTTGTAGTGTACACTTAAATCATTATTTATAATTCCAAATAAAAATAAAATTCTTTGTTAACAACTATCTATTTATGCAATTCTGCAATAGTTAAAATAATAAACAGGCCTACATAATATTATGATAATTGTAATAAATTATTTTTAAATTCTATCAAGGAAACTCTCAAAATCTATACGTGTGATGAGGTTTAATTAAAATAATAGGCAGTAAATAAAGCCATAATCTATAATTGTGGAGCAATTTCCTTACTTACGTTTACTTGATTTACGTTGTTATTTAAATAATAAATAAATAATACTGCTTAAAATAAAATCCAGATTAAAATTTATATTAAACTTGTTTAAATTATACATTATAACAAAAAAGTACCGATAATCCTACTTGAAAATAATTTTAAAACCTCTTATATAGGCCTAGGCTAAATTTATACGATTACAATCCTGTAACCGTCAATAACAATTAATAATAAATGAAGCAAAGTTAAAATTAGTAGCTAGTAGTTTACGAAATAAAAACTGAATACAAAAAACCCAACAGGATTATAATCAGTTAAATGTTTAAAGAATTAGAGACAAATTTAACTGAAAAGATATTTAATAAAGTCAAAATTGTGTATTTGAAATTTAGCTATTTCCATATTTACCATATTGTAAAAAATTATAATATAAATATTATTATTTTTATAGCTATACAATGTTAGCTAATACTTTATTCAGGGATGCCAATAACTTAGAGCAATACTAAGGACAGGCCAATGGCAAACACAAAAATGTATTTAAACTTAAATAATGAACAAACTAATAGATAACTTACTCTTCCAGGCATTTAATTATAATAAAAAATGACGATTTTAACTTATGTTATCAAGAGTGTCAACTAAGATAGATCATATAAAAGTAATATCGCACGTGATTAAATAAATCAGTAACAACGAATCTTATGAACATTCATAAGAACAGTTTTGAAATATGTTTTTTGTATTTAACGGATGAAAGTAATATGAAGGAATAAATATTCAAATTATATTGTTTTTATGAATAGTATTACTGACACAAGTAAGTACAGTACCGTAATTATCAAATACGTAAGTTTAGTAATCAAACGTATTTCAACAACTCAGTGGTTATTTTCAGAGATATTTGAGCTACAGTAAACAGAAAATTAGTTTTATAACAGTTTTACAACTTTTAGTGTTATTTATTTTTTGTAAAAGTAATCCTTTCTTACTCTTTAAGCTTAAAGGTTGTAGGTAGGCTACTCAATGTAACATTTTCCTGTTGACAACCAAACAGGCTTTTTGGGATATCGAGAACAGAGCAATTGATCATTGTTATGACATATTTAAAAAGGGTGTTAAAGTAATAAATTTAAAAAAGTGCATATAAAACGCGTTATGGTTTTATGTCCTAATTCGCCAACAGTTCAGAAAACGACTATTCTTATTTTTAGAAGATTTTCATCGCACAAATTGTATGCATTAGACAAAGTACCGCCTACACAATTGCGAACACTGGCCTAAGTTGTGAAGCCACCTAAATTAAAATGCTACTGAATCTGTTTTTGTGCTTGCCCAATGATAGGCCTACACTCGGCCGGTTTTTAATTATTTACTACAGGGACACGCGCCAAAATTAATTTCACGGTCTACTATCGGACGATGACAAAATAAATACAGATTTCCCGAGTTTTATAATGAACCTTCCGATAAGAGATGGGTGCTAATAACATGATCACAGATTGGTTCTGGTGTAGGATTATTTGTGAATCTCACAGCTGTAGGCCTAGTTAAAGCCTGAGGACTAGGCGAATCTGTGATAACGCCGATCCTGCCTTAATCCCCAAGTAGCTAATTATTGTCAGTACAAACAAGTAATTCTGAAGAGTGGTTTAGAGTTTTTGGAAACTGTCGTAGATTCTACTATTAAGGCTCTGCTGCAGCTATCTAAGTTGATGGATCAATTGAATTCCTATGTAGACTGGTATTCACGACGACCAAGGAAGCTTTTTCTACACGTAAAACTAAACACAAAATGTATATATAGGCCTAAACATTGGTTTGAAAACTTCTTGTATCCTGTAAGCACTATAATAATTCTAATCACAGATAAAATATATTCTATCAATAGATGATTTTTTTTCTCAAAGGCTTAACTAAACAGTAGATATTGGTCTCACAGTTTGATAAGTTAAGCTCATCAAAAACAAAAAATGTTTACATTATTTTCAAAATGAGAGCCGTTTAAAATTGTTACCGTAAAATTTCTTGAAAATCGTGAACTTTACAAAACATTTAAGCCTACAAGCAAAAAAAAAATGTTTTTCTTTTGTAATGAAAAATAAAACCGTTTATTTATAGCCTACTATTTTCAAAAATAGCCTACAAAAAGGTCGGTCACCATGTTAAAATGGTTCCATTTTCTGTGGAACTTAATAAATATAGGCCTTTTCATTGTGATTTTTTTTAATTATCAGTATTGTAAAGTAATTCGGTTCTAGGCTAAACTTGATTGTTGTAAAAAAACTACCAAGAGATTGTGTTTGTTTTTCGATAGTTCGGTTATCATCTGAGCTATAGGCCTACATACAAAATGTTAACCTTAAATATTTAAAACGGATGTCAATTTGAAGATAACACATTTTTGTGCATTTATAAAAAATTAAGTGAAATAATTCGTGGGCTAAATTTACACACAACAGGCTACCTTATTAGCTTTCCGTTTGTTTAACTATAGCTATTTAAATACATTATTTATTACTAAGTAGACTAAAAGTAGCCTATGAGTGAACAAGTTTTAATTTGTTTTCAAAGAAATTTGTGTATATTTAGAAAATGACCAATGTGAAGCACAAAATTAAATAACTTAAGGTTTAGTGCTGAAAGTTTAAAATTTACAACTTAGCCAGGCCCCAATTTAGGGTAAGCTTCATCCTGGGCAAAACCTTTTGTAGCCGCCCCCCTCCCACAAAAATTACTGAAATATTTGTGATTTCTAGTTTTGTTGGGTTACCCCAGTAATGGTGGGCTGATAGATACCATAGGCCTATAGGCCTACTGTTGTAAAAATAACGTGTTAGGTATTAACCTGAAATATTATGTGTACTGTTGATAAAAAAACAAAAATAGTAGGCTTATATTCTTTTTTAAATACGATTAATTTTTTATAACTACGTATTTAGTGCAAACTGCAAACATGCATGAACATAATTTTAAAGGTACCAGTTTAAGTGTAAAATCAATTTGTTTTTAATAATGCCTACGCAAGTTAACAAGTTTGTCGTGTCGTTCCCGTTTTATAGACTACCAATATTCTGGAAATAATAAAAAAAATCAATTGCCCAGTCTGCCCATTGGTAAATCGGGGGCCTGAACTTAGCGTCGAAATATATCTTTCACAAAATGTATGCTTAACTATATTTTGTACTAATAATATGCTAAGCTAAATCTAAAGCTGCACTAAGGTTTAAGCCTACAGTTCGCAGTTTCCGCGATTTTCTTGGTTACATAAATTATTAATAAAAACCTTTACCCACACGAGAACATAGCACCCAAGAAGCACAGTCCCTATGTAAAATTTCGCGACTGTTTAGGAGTTTTGGTTTATGAGAAATTGTGTTTTTACTTTTCGCAATTTTGCGGTTGGCCATTGAATTGACAACATTCCATTCTTAGTTAACACATACCCAAATATGACTCTACCTCTATCTACGCATTGTGGTTCCGGAGATTTCGTTGATAAATAAGGCCTAGTGTCTTTTATAGATAGGCCTACATATAAGAAATAATGTAGGCTACTTTACTTTCCACAGTTTTTGTGGTTACACAGATTGGTAAAACCTCTTGCCGACCCTAGCACATAGGCCTAGATCATAAATAATAACATTAGGTTATCCAAATACAATGCCTAGAGGCAAGTGTAGGCATGTACAAAATTTCGCAAACGTATCCTAAGAGTTTTGGTTTAGAAAAATTAAGATAAATAAGTAGGCCTATTGTTTTGCACTAAACATAAAATGTCTTCGATTTCGCAATAGCAAATATATACCCTCAGGCCCCGATTTAGGGTAAGCTTCACCCTGGGCAAAACCTTTTGTAGCCACCCTCTACCACAAAAAATTACTGAAATATTTGTGATTTCTTAATAGTATTACCCCAATAATGGTGGGCTGATACCATATACTGTTGTAAAAATAACGTGTTATGTATTAACCTGAAATATTGTGTATACTGTTGATTAAACAAACAAAAAAATAGTAGGCTTATATTCATTTTTAAATACGATTATTTTTTTATAACTACGTATTTAGTGCAAACTGCAAACATGCATGAACACAATTTTAAAGGTAGGCCTACCAGTTTGCGCATTTCTAATTTTTTAAGTGTAAAACCAATTTTGTTTTTAATAATGCCTACGCAAGTTAACAGGTTTGTTGTGTCGTTCCCGTTTTTTTACCAATATTCTGGAAATAATAAAAAAATCTTCCGCCCCAAAGTAATTACCGCCCTGGGCAATTGCCCAGTCTGCCCATTGGTAAATCGGGGCCTGTACACCCTAATGATTTAATCGTTACTTTTAAATTATAGATCAAATAAAGAATTGCTACAATATCTTGAATCATTTCTTAAATATGTAAATAGTACTTCAGCTAAAGATCTGAGCCTCCCACGTGAAACTCTTCATTCAGTTCTACTAAGTGCACTTTTTTTTGTTAAAACATTTGTTACTTGCAACTTGCAATATTATCTGTGTTTGTATGCAATATTATCAATCTTCAATTTTTGAAACTTCCCGACGGAGTGATTAATGTTCGCTGTTACATATTAGCGAATACATTAATTAGCCTACTAGGCCTATAACCATGATGAAAATATTTAGTGGATTTCGAGTACGCAGGTGTTTAGGTTTGAGTGAAATATGTGTTGATAATTTGCATCCCTACGACAACCAAAAGTGAGCGAAATTGCCCATTTGTTTCAATGTAAAAAAAAAAAAACGAATGGTGTGAAAGGTGCCAAAGTGCCTTAGTAAATATTATTTTGCAGCTGAAAAGCTATTTAACTCGTAGGCCTATCTCTAAATATTTTATCAGGCCGTACAAATCATTTAAAGCAATTTTATGCATTCTGGAAGAGAATATATGTCTTGGATCTTGTGAAACCCTTTATTTTGAATCTTTTCAAAATATTTAAAACGTCCTTCATTTCTATTCGCTCGAGATAGAAAGCCGACTTGCCCAATATTTACCTCCGGCTTAATAGCGTTCCGATGCTAACCGCTTGAGTCTTTTAACCGATTCCAACAATCCCAATTACCGAGATGTTTTTACCGATACGTCCTCCGTCAGGTAGATTTACAGTCGTGCCATCTAGACAGTCTGACGGACGGAATTACACTTTTTGTCGGCTTGATTAACATAAAACGACGTTCGTGCCTGGGCAAAGGTTTTATAACAGCCATGTTTTATATGAAGGCTCGGTTCTTTCCCATTCTTATCGTGATATCAGGCTGTAAAACCTGACGGAGAAAAAAACAATAAAAGGTGATTATTTAAAACGCTAAAACCTGACATGCAACAGCCGCCATCTTGGTCACGGAGTGGACCAATAACGGGACGGGGCGGGGCGATCTGGTATTTCGCTTTATTATTTATCTCGACCGGCTAATTTATCTCCTCCTCTGATACTCAGCTGTTTCTGACATCATCGAAAAAATATTTTTTGTATTTTCGTTAGTGGTTGTAATTACTTAAATTGTAATTTTATTAAGACGAGTAAGCAACCGTTTTACAACATAATATCATGGTTTGAAAATTATACATTTTATAATTATTTTATTATCGTTACCCTAATTTATACCCCGAAAACAAACACGAATAAGAATTCTTAAAAGTTATTTATTTAATAACCACGAAACACAACTTTAAACTCATTAAAATAAATAATGAAATTCATATATAAAATATCATATATTCTACCTGTCCTATACACTCTCCTTACCAAGTAAAAACTTAAGACATAAAAGTCCCCATTCGAAGTAGCTACTACAGGCAGTCACAGGCAGATTTCAAAGTTGAACATAACCTATATTTATGTATTAAGCGCTAAACAAATTGTTCGCCCTTTGCGCCAAAGGTTGCAGTTGTCCAAAATGTTAAAGAAAAAAGATTTTGGACCTACTCTTAGGCGGTAGGTAAAATAACTTTAAACGGTTATTTTTAAACTAAGACAGTTGTGAAGTTTCAGCTTTAAAAAAACTTGCCCATTTCTATCCCCATGGCCCGATTTTGTGTCTTTATAAGCTATACCAAAATTGTCCACTCATATTTTGTGTAAGGTCTATCAGTCTGGAAGTAATTTGTGCAAGTTATCGTGTCAAAAAAAAATGTGTATAGCCTAGGTAGATAAATATAAAATACATGTATACCCTATACTTTTGACGATATTTAGGGATTTGGTACATTAAACGAAAAACTAGGTAGGCATTTTCAAATAGCAAACCTAAACCTATATTTTATGTCTTTGCTGTCTATGTTGTTATGGAACCTAAAGATAATCGAGGATGAAAACAAAGTAGTAAAAAAAAAACCTCTTTACCTACTTTAGTTTAGTTATTTAAAATTTGCAATTGATAACGAAATTCGTTCACACTTAAATACCATACGTCACAAAATTTACAATTTAGCCCAAGCTGCATGTTTGTTGTTTCACATAAATATTTATAAATATCAACTTCTCTATTTTACTTTACAATTTATAGCCTAATCCTAACAAATGTATTTTAAAATGCATCTCGAAGTGTGGATAAACTTGTAAAGGGTGTAGTAGAGAATAAATCTACTAAAGCAGAGGTGCAGTAATGTGTGTGGTGTTTAACCACGATCTCTTTTACCTTTAAAAGCCTTCAAGGCAACCTCCAGATTGTCGTGTTTCATTATTTTTATTGTACTTGGATATAGGCCTCTCCGTGAGACAAAGGACAGATTTACGACTGCTATAAACACGCGATGGAGTCCATTTTGCGTGAGGCAACACCGACAATATGGCGGCTACAAATCTAACTTGGAACCCTGATCGTGATAAAAACTAGGCACTGTCGTAATAAATTAAACTCGGTTCCGTAATTAATGCAAGTATATATGTTACTTTAAATTTACTATGTTTAATTTTAACATTTCATTGTAGTAGGAATTGATTAAAATCTTGTAGTAGGCCTATATCAATATGAAAGCACCGCGAAGGGCCTATAAGCTACCCTAAAGGGTATTTTCAAAAACAGTTTCAAACTCTTAGAAATTTATTCTCGACAACAAAACCAAGGAGACACGTTTATAAAAATAAATATCCTAAAATATTTGGTTTCCATTTATCAGGCATTTTTCGTTTTTAAAAAGAAATTTATTCGTTGGACTAACTTTCGTGTTTCATTCACAAATTTTAAGAACAAAAATAACTTGAAAACAGTGCATTTGACAAATCAAGTTATCGAAAGAAATAAACTCTTTCTTTTACTGCATTAAATGTTAGAGTACCACTATCGAAAAATCCTACAAACAATAACTGAAAATTATCACTAAACAATTCCAACGTTTACTCAAATATTATTTAAGTTTTGAATATTGAAAACTGCCCTAGTTTCTAACAATGTATTTAACGGTTATAGGACGGAGAGTCCCCGGGTGGTATCCTCCATTTTGCGGTCAGTCCATTTACCGGTCAAGTGTGGGGGTGAAGAGGCTCTAGGGGGGGGGGGGTTTTCCATTTTGCGGTAAGGTTTCGATTCCTAGAATACCTGACTATTTTGAATGAATAGGTTCCATGCACATTGTTTGCAGATGTCGAGTTTTAGATCTTCACGAGGAGTGGTTGACGGAGCCACTTTTATATTAACAGACAGATTCTTCTTAAATTACAAATCATGTCTGATGATATTATAAATGGCCGTTTATTTCAACAAACTAGTCTATATACAAACAAGTAGGCTATATACACATCAGTATTCCGCCGGAATACTACCCCCCAAGCAGGTTCCTACAATAATACTGTTATCGGCAACATACTGTGACTAAACAGTTTAGGTTAGTCCTCTAGTTTTTTTTTTAATTCTAATTAATCGAAACTTGAGTGTGCGTGACTGGAAAACTACCCCCCCCCCCCCCCCCCCCC
>JAGFPH010005025.1:54213-65390 GCA_018207615.1 Philaenus spumarius | reverse complement strand
GTATACAAATGATAAACGTTTAATGAAAGTACCGACGACAAGACACTTATCTCACAAACCCCGCTTAAAACAATCGCTCCATAAATAACAAACAACCCCTCGCCCTCTTCTCTACGGCACCATCCCCCTATCACCATCGACAATAATTACCCTTCTGCCCATTACAATCTGAGCATCTTATCGAACCCAGAAACGATTACAATAGTTGCATAACCTATTAGTTGCATGTTGTTAATAGCTCGAGCAAATATTAAAAACTCGTTCCGACCGAGGATAGGGTGGGTATTAAATTGCTCGCGTCATTTCCGGTCAGGACAACCCTAATTACAACTAATTGGTTGCGTCTCGTGAAAGGCTAATTGCACGGGAATTCTTTGGTGTAAGTGCGATGGATTGTAATTAAATGTGTCAAATTGGTTGCTTAGGATAATTAGTAGCCTACTAGGACGGGATAAGGCTCTGCTACAGTGCCGAAGGAAAACGTGTAAATATCTCATTAGGCATGTTCCAAAGTGCATGTTAGGATTAGCCGCTGTAGAAAAATGTCCCTTCCTGTGGTTTATAGGTCGGCGACAGCACATAGATGATATATAAAGCCCCTATCCCTAGAGCCTACTGACAAGTCTCTCTACAATTTTAAGGCTCGGGACCGTAAATTCAAAACTGCGAAGTTGGCTACCAATTTCAATGTTAAAATAACCTAACCACTTCACTCTTAAGCATGTTATTTTCATCAAAAAAACGAGTGTTGATTGCTAAGGTTTTTTGGAATAGCTCTTTTTGCAACTGAGTAAAAAATTAATAAAGTTTACTATTTATATCATACGTTTATGAAAACAATAAAGCAGATTTTAAAAAAAATTCAGCAATCAACATCTTCTTATGACAGTACTTCAAAATGAAACCAAATTTTAAAATTTATTCCACGAATTAACGAAAAAAATGTCTTATTCTGTAGCATTGCTCTTATGGTAATCAGATTCAATATGGCGGACAGGGTATCCTCCCCTTAACGCCAAAATTGTGTAAATTAAAAGTGTGCGAAAAAGTTCATTATAGCACTCTGTATCCTTATGAATATTTCATCGAATTTTGAGGGAATCTGATAATGAATTTGTAAATTATAAATTCCAAACTCAATAACACTTAATGTACAATTTGTAAATTATTAATTTTTGAATTAATTCATTCTGTCGGGTAAGCTCGAACATCAAATAAATTAAAAATATGTACATAGTTTAAACAAATATTGTAAATTATAAAATCACTTAACGATATTTGCTTATAGTAGACAAGATGAAAACATGAGTTCTTAACTGCTTGAAACTAGAAAATCTTCTTAACTACTTCTGTTTCCTACAGACTGCGCATTTCAGTTTTCTTCAAAATATTACCGTTCAAATATTACTGTCCCAAGAGATAAAATTTCTAACAAGATTGTCATTTGCAAGAACGTAAATATTTACAAGTTATAATCTATTCTGACTACAGTCTAATGTCTAATGGTAGATTTATGCAAATTCGTTCGATGACTTACTATTATTGCATCTCTTAAGAATACATTATCGCAGCCTACCTGTAACCTAAGTCAACTAATTTTGTTTTCGCACCCACAGATTTCACTTATGAACCGATTTCAAGTAAAAATCGTAAAAATGTAATTATAAATTGAATGTTAATTATTGTTTATTTCTTCATATTAAATAATGGAATAAAGGGATATATTAGAACATAGAACATCTGATTTTTATGTGTTCTTAAAATAAACTTAAACTTTATATTAACGCAAAAATCTTAAAAATTGCGGGAATCCATTGTAAATAATTCAAGTCTTTTTTACAGATACAAAGTTTAGCGAAAAAATTGACATTATTACGGTAAAGAAATAGTATGAAAACATGTATTTGCAATAAAGACACAGCGCTCAGATACCCGTAAACAGTGTGATCACCTTTAGATAATACTTTACAAAAGCACAAGTCAAGAGACCAGTTTTAAAGATGTAATTGTTCTCCTAAGTATACAATTCGGACAAAACATTCCAGCCTTTGAGTTGTCTAGACTTGTTTCCACGGCAATGTGTGGCATAACTGTCCCTTTGGGAAATAGTATTTGTCCATCCCTCCCGCCCCTTTAATTCCCATAAGGACTGGGCTGCCCTAGTTTCATCTGTGGTTGTGCATTTTTAGATTCAACCTTGTTAGCTCATCGATGTATATGTGTCATTGTGCCTACGAATTTCACTGTTTTAACGAAATAGTTAATAATACATGTCCATTATATTAAAAAACATTTAATAAACAAAAAAAAATAGTTTAACAAAAAAAGCTCTGCTATGTTAAAAAATCGACTCTATAACATACATCACTACCAACACAATGTTTTGTAATGCTACTAACTTAAATTGATTGTGTTTACAATTTACTTGTACATACTTTCCTACCCCACCGTTAAAGTCTCCAAACGAAAAAGGTTGGTTTACTCCACCTGAACAAATTTCAATACGAGTAAAAAATATAGTACCGATAAAAAAATGTTTTGAAGACTAAAAAGGTAGGCTACAGTAAACTCTGATCTTGGATAACGAGTTATAACAGTAATAATAACTTAAATACATCAAATTCTCACGAAATAGTTTTTATAGTCGATATTCTGTGGATTGGTTTAGCTACAAGATGGAATGGATGTGTGAATAGGCACAACTTTCACCTTGCCAAGGCCTTTTTGGCAACTCGAAGGGATAGGTGTGTCACGGTGGTTAGTGCAATCGTGTAAGTTTGCTACAATTGGAACTTAGCTATTGGCAACCGGCTTACATGTGCTGCGCGACTCCGCCGTCTTCAGTCGTCTAAATGGTATAAGTTCAGAAAAAGAGGGAAACCCAGGGACCATTGATATCGCCATAGGCTTAACCAGAGGGGTTTTTTGGGTTATAAACCCCCCCCCCATTGTAAACAATATTTCACACTTTGTTTACATTAAAATACTATCTTAAGAGTAACTTATTTTCAACACCTAGGCTATGCAAATGTCAAGCTACAATAAATTATCAATATTGTTACGTCTCCGACTTTACATTCTGTATTTATCCTTACCGACACTTTCCAAGTAGTTTCTCCTTTCTCCGCTAGGAACCGACTCCGTACGGTATCCAGCTTTAGTACCTTTCCTTATCAAGTTATACGACAGCTGTTCTCTAGACCGTTAACCTTGCTTCGTTTTAGAACTTTCGAGAACAGAGTCCGCCATCGCTTCCACTACAGGAAAGTCCACTCTTTTGTTATGTCGCTGATATAGTTAAATTATGTTGTGGATTAATTCCTTATATTTTTTTTGTCGCGAGTTATGCGCAAGGCTATTTAACATGCCTTTGTTATAAGCCTTTATTTTGTGAATACCAGGTAGGAATGTTTTAGCTTTACCTTGATAATTATGAAATGTTCACTTGTAAAATTTAATAAGGTTAGTTCCACCGTTGGCTTATGAATAACTTTTCAAACTCATTTTGTTTGATTTAATAAAAGACCTATGTATTTCATTTTTACTACAGCCTAATTTTAAAATGCTAATCTTACAGCCTACAAAAACTTTAAAGCTGATGCTATGTTGTGTATTACTAAGTCTTAACCTATTTCAAACCAAAAATCTAGCCTAAACAGTTCTGTATTAATTAACTGTAACTGTGTAGTTTTCTGCAGTATAACCAGAATATTGAAAACTTTTAAAGAGCTATAGGCATAATATTACTGATATATATTTTATGTAACTAAACAAGAACATTTTTATGTTGCCATGTGGTTTGGTTAACATGTAGAAACATTCTTATGCAACATGATACATGTTGTATTAACTCTTACAATCTTTAAGTAGCAATTTGTCACCTTGTGCTACAAATTTTAGAACAGCTAACTCAAAAAGAACTATCTGATTTATGCTTATTTAATTAGCTGCAAGTTTTCTAAAAAAGGATTGTTATTTGTGTTATGCAGTTACACTGGTTCAACTTCAGGGGATAATTAACCCATACAATGCCATAAGCTACACCACAGCTACGCCTTACTGAAAAGGCCTACCTTTCAACAGGACTTTAAATAAAATAAAATTCTTGTATCTACAGTGTTCTAGTTATAGACAGAGATTAATTTGAAATATCAATGATCTGCAGTTGATTTTTGTGTTAAATATTAAACAGGCTGTATTTTGAAAAAGTAATTTTGTGTATGAATACTATATAGGATATGTTTGTATTTAATAATTGGGCGGTGCAGCTATAGCAATATTTCGGACCATAGCCCCTCAGGGCTGTACACACTAGAAATTCTTATATTTTTATATATATAGAGAGAGACGTCTCATAATCATTTATTTATATTTATTTTATTTACTTTTAGCTTTACAGTTGGCCAACGACATATGTTTGTTATTTTCCTAATCAAATCCATGGTATGTCATGTTATTTTGTAATTTTGTCTAACCTTTGTATTAAATCTGTAATTTTTATTAAAGGGGAGGGTTTTGATTTTTGGGGAGGGGATTTCAAATTTAAATAAATATATATGTATTTCCTTTTTTTAATCTAATTTTTTTTGTATTAAGGGCGTATAATTTATCTAAACTTTATCTAAGGGCGCATAAAATTTAACTTAACTTTTATTAATAAACCTAAAATGCATTCTAGTTCTATGGTTTATTTAGTTAACCTTTAGGTACCTTATACTTTGTGAGTAAACAGCTGAAACATTCATACCTTTGGTGACATTTAAATTTTTAAAGGTAAGTTTTGAACAGTACCAATCTATGTGGCCCAGTATTGCTTTCGTTCCCCTTTTTAATCCTTTGTAAGATTGGTACAATAAATAGCTGACATTATCTTTGGTCGAATTGGGCACTGGCACTTTATTTTATATACGTTGCAGTATAGTGTATGGCCTGGAACACACACGGAGTTTGCCGTCGGCATCATTTATCAACAGTGGCGCGAAGGAGAGTATTAGAGCATACATACAGTATTGGTACGGCATACCGCTGACGGTAGCTGTGCAGCCGCTCCACTGCCACTACAATCGACGGATTTTCCACCGTCTCCGCCGAAACAGTGGTGAACGTGACCAAATGCACGCCAAATATCCTTATTTTATTATTTTTTTCGAAGAATACTAACCTTCAGTCGCGTGTGTAGTTCGCATGGGCGGATCCAGCCAGTTTTCAAGGAGGGGGTAACGAATATTTTTTTTTGAAATACAGTGCTTGAAAACGTCTTTTTAGACTATTTTACGATCACCTATTTTGAATAGGAATTAAGGATTATATGCTTTACCCAAATATAAAGTTTTATTGTAACAAATTGTAGATAATAAACCATAGAATTGAACTGTAGGCCTATACTTGAAAATTTTAAATAGATTTATTCTAAAAACTTATTTAACTAAATTACAACAACTAAACAAAATTCTTACAAACGTATAGTATAGCCTATAGGGTGGAACAAAGTTAGTGTTAAAAACTTCGGGAAATGGTTCTATGGGTAAAAATAAATAGAAAATCAAGAATAATATTTTTTCGAAAAACGCTTCATTTCCCTTGACATTTTTTTGTTAAAATGTACGGGTTTTGAGTAATTTAGGTTTGAAATATTCAAACAGCCGCCATTTTGAAATGCATAATTGGATATAGTCGCTTATTTTTCTTAAACTATATCATTGTTAGATTAAACTTTATTCTAAGTTTGAACTCAATCGGTTAAACCGTTCTCTAGATATTAATTAATTATTTAGTAGGCTAAAAGAAACAAAATGGTAAATATTTGGAAAATTAAGCGTTTTTCGAAAAAATATTATTCTTGATTTTCTATTTATTTTGACCCATAAAACCATTTCCCGAAATTTTTAACACTAACTTTGTTCCACCCTGTATAGTTCCAGCCAGACAGGAAAAGGTAAAGGCTAACGCGCTTAGGGCGTTGAAAATGTACATATTTAACGGAAATACCCGAATAGTTTGGAACGCTAAACCAGGTTTTCCTTATATTAAACGAAAATATAGAACTTGCACTTTTCAAATCGATATAAAAATTATTATACTAATACTGCATATAGATTTATAATAGATACATCGATTGCAAAATGTGCTTTCTCATTTTTTGAAAACTGTCCAATGGCAAGGTTTTACAGACAAATTCATATCTAAGAAACTATAGGAGTGACGAATCATTGGAAGATCATGGTAGAAAGTTATAATCTTGACAAATCCAGTGGTGTCCTTATCTTTTTCACAAAACAAGCCTGTCTAACGATTATGTGCCTTTAAAAAGTGACGAGTTTGAGTCATTTCCTTATGCTTTCTAGCGCGGCATTAATATTGATTTAGGCAACTACAATTTTACAACGATGATTACATAGGCCTATGTAAATATACTTTTTAGAAGAAATTTGTAGGTATAAAATTGAAGTTTAAAACATTTTCTTTCCAAAGGTTTTTGTTTTATTGAGATTTGATAATATTTAGTGGGTGAAATATTCGATACAAGTTGTGTTGTCTGACACTATTCAATTGATGAGCAGTCTGCCACTTACACGATTTAACAAAAATATAATAACCCAAAGGGGGCTGCAGCCCCTACAGCCCCCCCCCTGGATCCGCCAATGGTAGTTCGTCAAATGACGAAACCGACATTTTTAAATGATTGAAAATATTTCTGCTAGTTCCTCAAATCAGGAAGCACAGTGTAGAATGCTCCAAAATCTTTTCTTCTTTTAACTATTAATTGGATAACAATAAAGCGAGAGTTGCTCTCTGTTCAAATCAATAAAACATTAAAAGAAATAATATATTAGCCTACATAACACACTTCTTGATTGATGAACTAGACACTTTAGTTTAATGAATCCGAATGAGGCTTTTAGACGGCGTCGGAAATTTTATCGCCCTGTGTGCACACTTTAAATTTTATAAGCGGTGACTGTAACTAATCCGCAGCCGACAAAAAAACGCCTTGTGGAGGCAGCGCACGGAAAGATTTGACGGGGGATGACTCATGGTTGCTATTCTAAATTATTCTTTAAAGTACTTTTGGAAAGCCTAAAACGTGTTATTTTGCATCTTTATTTTTAAACATTTTCCATACCTCCCCCCCCCCATACGGTCGTTTTGGTTACTCCGATGGATATCGCCTGTTAGCAAGACAGCGAACCACTGTACTAAGGAGTAATTATTAGTTTTAAAATATGGTTTAAGATGGATGGGCAGAAAAGGAACAACTGAACGGTCATGGCTCCTCGTTACAATGAACTATTCTGTAAACAAATTTAATACAAGAAAAATGAAAATTCTATTAGAAAACAAAGAATACGAATCGCTATCTTTACTAAACTTATGTGATAAAATGGGTTTCCATTTTCCACGGAGAACATTTTAAAATGTTTTAGATCAGTTCTCAATTATTTACCTTGTTACTAACGTAACAACTTTGTCTAATTGAGTTACTGCCCGGTATAGATTACATGTTTAGGTAAAGCTAACACAGTTGTCCGTACCACAACCCAGCATGATATCTTGTTCCAGCTACCTAAACGCTTCACGGCAATCAGTCTACCATTGGTCATCGATTCGTTTTGGTTGACCACGACTACACGGCGGCATGGCATAACAATAGGTCTTGCGAGATGAGTGTTTATATTTGAAATGTTTTCTTTATTTTAACGCTCACAATTACCACTAATCTAATGAAACTTAATTTTAGTATGATGAAATATTTGATTCGACGAACACGGCTATCAATTTGTAATGCAGAACATACGTTATTAAAGTAACTTTAAGTGCTATGAAATTTATCGTATAGAATTTGTGTAAACCAAAACAACTAAGCGTATCTCTTTATTTATCAAACCCCATAAATATACAATAAATTATCTGAGTGATTCCATCGTTTACTTTAAAAATAAGCAAAACATAAGTGCCAACCTTGTGGCATGACTAAAGTCGTTATGTGAGTTGTATTAATGTGTTGAAATTGCACTTAAAAATATTAGATTTGATGAAGATACTGTAGCGATGTGATGCATAGTTTTCCGTCGGTAATTTTCTCCATTTTTAGGATATCGAAATGAAAGGAATGACGGTTTTTACTTTGGTTACAACATACTTCTATTTAATAATATTTTTACTAACGAGAAACATTTTATTCGCGTAGAGGCATAACGTTGAGGACAACAAACCACAAATCCATCGATATTCAAACCATTTTTGTTGGTGCCATTAAAAGTTTTTTTGGGTAAATGTTTACAGACTCATCGAAAATAGATTAAAATTGTCATTGACCCGAGCCAAAATAAATACGTAGACAACATTTTAAAGGCATACAAGAGTACGAGCGTTAAATTCAAACATTTCCGGATTGTTTTCATAGGATTAGTGATAAATTAAATAAATCATATTTTTGTAACTATATTTTTCATCTTTATAATAAAGTTATATTTAAATTAAGGAAAGGCTACCCTGTCCGCCATATTGAATCTGATTCCCACAGAGCAATGCTACAGAATAAGTAATTTTCTCCGTTAATTCGTCTAATAAATTTTAAAAATTTGGTTTCATTTTGAAGTACCGTCATATGCGGATGTTGATTGCTGAAAACATTTTGAAAAACCGTTTTATAGTTTTCATAAATGTATGATATAAATAGTAAAAAATAGTAAACTTTATTAATTTTTTACTCAGTTGCAAAATGAGATATTGCAAAAAACCTTAACAATCAACACCCACAATCTATTTTACTTTAAAAAAAATACAGCTTTTGTTTTTTGACAAAAATAACACAAAAATATGCTTATTAGTGAAGGTATGTTTAGGTTATTTAACACTGAAATTGGTACCCAACTTCGCCGTTTTGAATTTAGGGAGCCGAGCCTTAATGTGTGTTACATAAACAATTACAAGTAGATAACACCTATTTGAGTAATTTTTAATAAAATAGTAGCCCAATGCACGTATTATATATTTTCATACAGAATAATTTGTTAATAAAAAAAGCCTTTTATTTAATTTGTTTAGTTAAAAAGTTCTTAATAAAATTAAAATCGATAATAATTACAACTGCTTGTCTACCTTTAGTGACGCAACATTATTCATTTCTTGAAATTTCACTGGAAAGTATTTGTTTTAAATGTAATTTCGAATATTCAGGATGTAAAAGTTTACTTACATGCATCATATTGCTGATTACTATTTCTGCGAACTATTATACATTATTTGGCGAGTGAATCTATTAGTCATCTACATCCGGTATGTTTGTTTTTACTTTAGCCTAATTTTCTAGTAAACGAACGAGCGTTTACCGGAGCAGGAATTCGTTTGTTTCTTAAAAAAATTGAATATTTTAAGTTTTTTTAAAGGAGTTGTTTTACCGCGGTCATTTAAATACAACTTTAAAGTGCCTAATCATAAATTGCAATAGGCGAGTAATTAAAATCTAAATTAATTTATTACAATTTATTAATACTGTAGGCTACAACTTACCTATTATATTATATTGTTTATTATAACTACTGATTTAACATTTGGGATCCAAGGATCTAAATTAATTTTATTTCTTGTTTATTGTTTCTTGTAAAGAGTTTTTGCTCAATTGGTTCCCGACTAGAAATTCCACAATGTTTAATCTATTGAAATAACATACGCCGGATTATAATAGTAAAAATTAAATTATATTATACCAAGTTTCAAAATTGTATTAGTTAAAACTGCGTCCTTTATTTATCTTCTAAAACAGACCTTCAATAAATATAATTAATTGCACTTCAGTTTAGGTTTCATATTAATATTGCATATCAGAATATCTAATTGTAAACTTAAACTTGTCTTATTTTAAAAGAAACACTAAATAAATAATACACAGTTTCTCACAAGAACCTAATCGTTAAAAACGTTTCGATGACTACATTTTTTAGTGATAAACTGTTTTCATGTATAATGTATATTAGTTTAAAAGTTCAAGGAACAACAAATAGAACGATGTAGAGTAATTACATCAATAACTGTTTTTTGGTAATCTTCTTTATGTCAACATGCATATTATAGTAGATTCTGGCGTAAGGTCGTTCAAGATACTTTTTGGCAATCTTGTTTCGTGTACAATTTTTTCCACGTTTAAGAGATTAAAATAAAATAGGTGTTAATTCTTTATTTAGGTACCAAGTCATCTGTTTCGCGAAAAGAGAATCAAGGGAGGGGGGGGGGGGGCAATGCAAAAGTTACTTTATAGCATTTCTCTTTGTTTCTTCAGTTACAATGATTACTTCCAACACTTGCCAGGTTACGAGAACAAATACATAGCAATTTAATATTCATTTGCAAATTTTGGCTTAGTAATTTTTAATTATTGTAAAGAAACGATTTGGAGTTTTCACCACCACATTGGAAACGTTTTACATATTATTTTGGTATTACAGAACTGCCATTTATTTCTTAGACATTCTCTTTATAATTATGTATATAGATATTACTTTATTTAGTAGTCTTTATAGTTGGCATTTGTTTAAGGAAAAAACAAATTTAAACGCCATTTTAATATTATATACAGAATATCTTTCGGGCATGATTATTACGCTATTAACGTATCAGCGATTATAATTAGGCCTACTGATCAATTTCAATTGTGTTCGTGTAGGTAACATTATTTGGACTGATAGTAAGAAAAAACTAAAGGTTATACATTGCCTTTAGTCATCAAGTTTTAATTGTAAACAAAATAATAATAAAAAGCTTTTAAGTGACGGTTGCAATTTATTTTGCATTTTTAAGTAGGCCTACACGGTGTATTTAACTGTACAAGCGACCCGTGTTCTACCCACTCAACCAGCGTTGAAGTCACCAACGTCCCACGTGACGTCAACGTCTCAGTTGTTATATCTTTGTTCTAAGGGTCGAGCCAGTCAAGGCACGTCTTTACTTTGTGTTTTCGCCAAAAAGGGGCAATAAATTCTCGTCTTTTGACATATTTTGCTAACAGACATGAGGAAATGTTTCGATTACAATTGAAGGGACTGGGATGGGCTTGTCACCATAAAATAAAGAGACCCTTTACTGGTCACCCTCCTGTCTGCGTTCGGGAGGAAAGGTACATGGCAGACTAAAAACTTAATGTTTCCTATTGTTTTGGAATGGTACAGTAAACTAGGCCT